>MU619308.1:42776-94894 GCA_025201805.1 Parasitella parasitica
AAAAAAAAAAAAAAAAAAAAAAAAAAAAAAAAAAAAAGACTGCCTATTTTCTGTCAAAAGTCACCAAGAGCTGTCAACAATCCAACCAACTGTAGAGGCACACTCTTTTGATCCTTGTTTCTATGGATACCAACGCATTTAAGAAATAGAGTTTATGCACTGATAAATAGGTTTATTACAATTAGTTATTCGGTTGAGGCATCATGAAACCGCCAATTTTTGATTGCAAGCGATGAAGATGGCCTTCGTCGCCTTGTTCTCGGCGTTGGTCCATACCGCCAGAGAAGGGCTGTTGGTGATACGGCTGCTGTTGTCGCAGCAAATCAGCCAACACTTTTCGTTTGTCCTGCTGGGACATGTGATAGCCTGCTTGGCCAAACACCAGCTTGGGAACGTCAATAAGATAGCCCATTGTGCCCTTGATACCGACCTCTTTTTCGGCCTGGAGCCAGAAATTGATCTTTCCGGTCTGTTCATCATAATAGCCAGCGCAATAGTTTCGCATGCCCATCAATTTCTTGTTTTGCCGTGTGTTTCCGTTGGGCGATCGCTTAAAGAGGTTGTACATGCGCTCTTCTGTATTGCCATTAAATGTAATGAAGCCAGAATTCTGGTTCAAGACAGTCAGAAGCGCCTGTGGAGGTGGCACATTGACGATTGCACTCGAGATGATCTGCACCATGAAAAAAGGGTCGCCCTCTTCCTTTTCCTTCATGTCCTTTGAATACAATTTTCCGGTGCCACAGCAGTGGACATCACCGCCCAGGAAGGACACACGAACGGATCTTTCACGTGCATATTGCTGCAGTCTTTCAATAAAGTTCTTTCTCTCCAGCTCATGATTACCAGCCGTCCAATCTAAATACACACAGTAAATCAGTAATGGTTTTTTTTTGTAGCATCTAGCCTTCAGTTTCAACTTTACGGTCATTCATATCATCGAGCAGCTCAGGGTCGCCGTTCCATTTGTTCAATTGTCCACCGATAATGTCGCCCAAAGCACCTGTTTTGCCAGCAATCGTGGCTAAATTGAACCCTGCAGCGCCGTCCATCAAATTCTCAAAGAGTGTGAGACGAGGATAAATAAGTGGCACACCAGTAAGCACGAGTAAATGTTTCACGGTTGGCGGAATCATTGTTTGCAAAGCATCAAAAATGATGTCGTATGTCTTGGGCTTGCAAACCTCATGCTTTGTACGCTCGCCTCTGCAATCGAGTGAAAGGAACCCAATGTCAGGGCCCAGAGTTGAAACCAAATTCTGACATGTAGGCAAGGATCCCTGAATCATGCCATGCTGGCGTGCTAATTCCACCGTGGTGTGCTGCTGAAATAAAAAGTAAAATCTGCAGGCATTTGCAAACAAGACTAGAATGCGTTGCATTAGACGGCATTATATACTTTCTAAATCGCTCGCTCGCTCATACCTTGGAAACACTCTGCTCGTTGCATTTCTGGAGGGTAAGATCCATAACCGTCAATGATGTCCTTTTTGCACTACATTAGTCTTAAATTTGATTGTGCTGCAATTTATATCTTACGTGGTCATCCCACATATTCATTGAAGGTATGGTGGCAAAAGCTTTTGCAACAACTGGATTTCCCTTGAATCTACAGAAAAAGTGAGCATGTTAGTTTATCATATCATGGTGGATACCAAAAAAACAAGTGTTGTACAAACCCGAAATTTATTACATAGTTGTTGAAATAAAACTCTTCAAAGCCTTGCTTCATATTATCACTTAGATTCATGGCCAATCTCTTTGCAGGGTCTTTCTCATCAACCCAAGGCTTCATGAAGTCTTCCTTGATCAAGCGATCTTGATACAACTGATCTCCACCACCAAGCAAAACGTGGAAAGGCAGCACCTCATGACGGTCCAATACATCGGCCCAGAGAGGAGCCTCTTTCTCCCCAAATTTATCCTTGATTTCTTGAGGTACATCAGAGAACCCGTTACAGGAATAAAACATAAACCGCATGGATTCAAAATAAGCGGGCAAATGCATTTGGAATGAGGGTTGGGCCCAGTTGTTATGAGGCGTAGAATAGGTGGCAACTTGTGCTTGATCTGTAAGTGGTAAGCGAACCTCGTAGCGCCAGAAATGATACTTTCTGCGGTACGTATCAAGTCTTTCTGCTTTAGGATTTATAGTAGTGGTGCGTTGAGTAGCAGGTTCAGTCAGTTGAATTTCGATGGGTGGAGCATACTGGTCGCTCGAGACAACCAAGATAGACCCACGCCATTGGCGGGTGGTGTAGTTTATATCAATGTAACGAAGCAAAGGTCCACAAACAACTTCACCGGGAGCGCCGCCTTCTTGTTGACGACTTCTTCCAGGCATATGCAAATGAGATTGAAGATCGTTCCAGCGTTCACCCATACCAATATTAAGCTGATTAAAACTTTCATTGAGACCACCAAAGCGATGATATTCTTGTTGTTGCTGTTGCTGTTGTGGAGGTGGCTGACCGTAGCCATGGTAACCTTGAGGTGGTGCTTGGTTACTGTAGTTATTGTGCATTATAAATAATCTTGAGAAAAAAGAAATCAAGAAAAGTGAAAGAATGAAAGAAAAAAGGAATAATGTAATACGTGGGTGCCCGTTTGGCTTTTTTTGTTCTCTTCTTAGCGCCCATTTTCTGTATGTGCTGTGCGACTTATGATCCAGCAAATGAAAAGGGTACAACCCTAGCGAGGTTGCACCTTGTAGCCTCCGCTTTTAAGTCAAGCCCAAAACAATAGGTAACGTATGTGTTTTATTTAACTTACCAGCCACATCATATGAGGGCCACTCAATTTGCCCATTGTCTATGAAGCACGTAAGATCAATTAAATAACGCTATTCATAACAGTCGGTGTGTGTATGTGTGTAGTAATTTACGTTAATGAATACTTTGGGATTTCATACAATATGCAGCTTCAATGCATGAAGGGTGGTGCATTGGGCAAAGCAAAACATCATAAATATTAAATTACAAATACTGGTTTATCGACAAAATAAGATGAAATATACTAGTACGTATGGCAAGTGGACTACATCGATCATAAATAACAAAGAAACTGATGCTGTATACTGCTTAACGAGCTGTTGACTAGAATGCGATGTATTATTAAATGTAGAATATAAAATTGGGCAATTTTACTTTTTTCGCTAAGCATACAGTAAATATATATTCACGCTGCATTTAGGGGCTACAGCCACTGAGGAGAAAAATGAGAATAAGATAAATAAAATAAATGTCTTCTTCATATTAATATCAATAAAGCGAGCCAAGGGAAGTGATGTGAGAATGACGGTTCATTGATGAGATCCGGTAGATAGGGAAGATTATTGTTTTCATCCCCATCTCATGTTAATGTTCAACTTCATAGTGATAATACATTTATTTTTTTACAATCTCATTCTTTACTCTTTGATATGAATTTGTAATATATTGACATCCAGTTTCAAGGATTGATACATCAACCACCACTCGTTCCCTGTGCAAACTCCAACATATGCAAAATTCAGGAATCCTTCAGAATGAAGTAACTTCTTGAACAAATCAGTTTTATATTGATATTATCATTCATTATCCTCTTAGATTTGAGTACATCACAAACAGCCACTACTAAATTACAAATTGGTTCCCGGATGTATCCTCAATTTAAGAGAATAAATATATGAGGATTCCAATTCTTATAATAATAGCAGGATGATTTTTCTCTCGACAAAATTGAAGAACACTTTTATCATAAAGAAATCCCAACAGCTTGAATATAATAGTAAGAATTCAAAGCTTATTTTTTATTTCGTAAACTCTCCCGAACGGATTGTTCCTGTATCAGAGGAAAAGCAAGGGCATTTTGCCTACTTCTTTAATGTTGCCGTAGCTAGAGATATTCTGTAACTGCCGTTTATCGACTAGATGGCGTTGTTATTTCAAAAGTCTAATAAAATAAATCTGCAAAAGAATTACTTCTTAGTTCATAATACATCTTTCGATGTGTTATAAACACATTCATTACACTAGGGTTACTGTTTAACTGCATTGTTGAGATCCGCAAGATCAAAAATAAGAAAAATATAAATAGAACGTTGCATTAACGAGATACAAAAACTTCGGACATTTTATTAAAGATTCAACTTTGCATCTGCTATTTATTATTTAAAATATTAATCGATAAGATTAATTTGCAACATCATCCTTAACAAGATACAATGTATTATCACACTACAAGGCTATTCACCTTTAATCTGACAGTACCTTACTGTTTCTCAATCATATAGACCTCTGTTACAGATAACCTTCTTGATTTGAAACAAAGGCTATATTCACCTGTTTACACAAGCTTATTATATCACATATTTGGACAATCTTCAATCTTCAATTGAAATACATTGCCATGATCTCCTGTCTATAATTATGGTAGATCAATTGCTCTGGTCCTGTTTTCTAAAAGCCTTTATACAATTACATTTGGAATTGTGATCAGATTCAACAACCCCCAATTAGTAGGCAAAAACCGACGGATTTACTACTTACATTTCGGATAATACAATTGAAATGTTGTTTACCGTGAAATGAAGTACGAAGCCCATATTTTCATTTTCTATTGGTAAATACATCCAACATACCAACACCTATTTATTTTTTGAGATATCAAGCAATGACAGTTTGGGATGCTTCTGAGCTTGAATTTACCACTGCGAATAAAGGCCTTTAACAATGAAGCACCTACTTCAATTGAGGAGCAAAACATGAGCTTCGTTAAAAAATTTGGCTATGTCTTGATATGAATCAATAGCTGAGATGCTGTAAAATATGACTTAAAAAGCTATTTTTATGTAGCTTTACGTTTTGTTCAGAATAAATGCCGCCTAATCATGACCATCACCTTTTCCCCCGCTTAAAAGCATAATCTACAATCTCTGATATCTTTACAAACTATTAAGCGATAGAGACACAACTTTCAGCCAAAATCTTCTTTTTTTGCACCATTCTACAGCATATCCGAGTTTCATGCACCTCTGACCATTTTTCAGATTTTGCTATGTTTGGACCCCAAACCTCATATTCCATTTTCAGTTTTCAACTTCGGGTCAACCTTCAGGGTCATTTTTAGGTACGGATTCGGGGTCCAAGCCAAGTATACATTCAAGTACTGGTATGATAACTGTATCTCACTACGTCTTCCGATTCTCGATATCTATCTTTGCTGTCAAGATATTCCCAAAACCAAATTTTGCAGATTTTCCAATTTTTACAGCATATGGTCCTAAAACAAGTGCAAAATTTTGAAATTAAATCATGTTCAAGTTCCTAAGCAAAGTAATAAAGCACGTTTTGGTACATCGATTGGTAATAAACATGTTGTATTCAAGCTCGAATTCGACAAGATTGGGCCAATTTTGCGTTTTTACGTTAAACTTTATCCGCCTGTTTCTCAAAAAGCTACTATAGCACTTGGTCTTGAGTGATTATTAAAATCTTTTTGAAACTTGATTTTCTACTAGATGTATTAATTTTTAGATAGATATGTCGAAAAAAATATTTTTTCATATGTTTTTAGCAGAGGCTTAATTTATTTTCATAACTTTCAGAGCAATAAATGGTATATGAAGATACATGATATAGCAATAATAAAATAAAGCTAAAAAATAGCTACGGGATGGTTTTTGTTTGGTCAAGAAATACCAAATTTGCAGCGAGAAAATCTCGGAAAACGGAATTGATTTTTACCCTTTTGAATGGCTTCATTTTGGCCCTCTAGACATAGGGCCGGAAAATCGTAGATTCATTTTGGTGGAGACAAGATATTAATTTTTGGCAGAAGTAATAAAGCTACAGTTGTGAAAAAAATATTGATGTGTAGGTATTGACACGATGATTTGTTTGGTCAACTTTATAGAACTGAATGTGCTCAAAATATGCTTGATTTTACTCAAAAACTATCAAAAAGGGCGTTTTTTGAATATTTGAAAATTGGCAATTAGAAAAAGTGGTTCAATAGCCTTGTAATTTATATGGTTAGACGCAGGATCCATATATTATTATAAAACACTTATTACGCATATCCGATATACCTAGTGCGTTTTAGAGATATCTAGCAATGAACTATGCGAAAAAAGCTCAAAACTGGTTTGGGGTCAAATGGAAACACAGTGCTGAGATTCAATCTACAGCCTTTTTTTTTTTCTCTGTAAAAATGAGGGCACCGCCTATTTTCAATTCAGGAGCAAAGCATGATTTTATAAGGTAACGTGGGCATGTCTCTATATGAATGAATAGCTGAGACTCGGGTTAATATGGGCTTAAAGCTCATCTTTATATACCTTCATTTTTGAATGAAATAAATACCATCAAATCTGAAATATTTCCCGTTTCCCCGCTTAAAGGTATAATTTGCAATGACTGATACCTTTAAGCATTAACAATGAAGATCATCTTCTTCAGTCAAACCCTACATATATTCTGCTCTACTCTACAGCGCATCTAAGTTTTATGCATCTCTGGCAATTATTTGAATTTAGCCAGTTTGCGATCCCAAACCTCATAATCGATTTTCAGTTTTCAACTTTGGGACAATCAATCAGGGTCATTTTTATGTACAAAAATTGGGCCCCAAGCACTGACAAATTTTAATGCTGCCACTATAAAAAAAAGTGAACCTCAATACGTCTCCTTATTTCCCGTATCTGTCGCTTGTCGACACATATAAGTTAAACATCGCTGATTTTACAGCATGTGGGGCCTATAGCCATTATTTAATACTACAAAGAAAACAAAACAAAGTTTCCTAGTATATTTGTAACACACTTATTTTTTGGCCTACAAGTATCTAACATGTGGTTGTCAAGGGTGAATTCCCTGAACCAAGGCCAATTTCCTTGAATTACACTAAAATTTGCCGGCTTACTTTTCAACGAATCATAACAATAACTTGACTAGAGTAAGGGTTAGTTTATATTCTGATTTTTGGCAGAAATACTTGAGCCACCGGTATGGGTATCATACCAGCATTCAGGTGTGATGTGACAAAAAGATTTATTGATTTCCTGAGTTTACATCTGTTCAAACTGTGGTGGTTATGCTTAAAAAAAAAAAAAGATCAAAAAATTGAATATTGAACAATGAAAATTGTTGGTATAAGAGGATGCTTGCATAGCCTCATAACATATACAATTGAATGATAAAAAATACATGTGTTCAAGTAAACAACAAGTACATTTATATGTATTCAGGGCATTATATCAATTTTTACTTCTTTTTAGTTTCAACGTCTATTTTATGTACCAACTCTTTTTTAATGTCTTAATGTATTATTTATTAATATTTTTTAGAAAAAAAAAATAGTGATGCATTATAATAATGATGGGAAAATAAGTAAATGTAATTTGAATATCTACGCAGTTGTTGTTGCATTGCTAGCATCAGAAGAATTTCTAGCACCAAAGAAGGTCAAGATGTTTTCAGATGATTTCTGGAACCACTCCTTTACGCCTGACAAAGAAGCGTGACCAGTGTCGCCATTGACAGCAACAGAAAAAGGAATAGAGAGGTTCATTCTACCAGCAAAATCCTTGATCGTGGCCAAATCAAAGTTATCAGGAATGGCATCGCCAACTACATTAGCGGCAGCTGAATCAACAGAAGCATTTGTGAAGGAACTATTACTGTTGATAGCGGAGCCCATTTGAGAAATTAGATTGGCACCAACACGAGGTAAGGATTGATCCCAAGCAACATCCTCAGTAATCATATCAACAATATCGTCGATACGATTGTTTACAACAGTAGGGTTTGTCAATGATTGAGACATGTTTACCAATAGTTGTTCGAATTGCTGTTTGAATTCAGGGACCTCCAAAATCTGTCTCATCAAGGGACGATTACCCATACCAGGGAAAGTACTGTAGTTACCACTCCACATATCGGCCAGCTTGAAAATCGTAGAACCCATAGTAAGGTCCATATCAGATGGAATGTAGAAAAAGTTACCAGCTTTAGGATTTTCATAGAGATAGTAGTTGTCAGCCATGCTATTGTAGCCATCCGAGAAACCCAACAAGACCTCTAAGGCCATTGTACGAAGAAAGCTGTCGGTGTCCAACTCCTTTTTCCAAGCAGCAACAGCACCCGAAGAATTTGTTGGGGCAGTAGAGATGAACTTGGTAAAGTCCATCAAAGGCTTGAAGTCGTCCTTCTTCTCCTTGGCAGCCTTGACCTTGACTTCGTATTGACCGTCTTGGTAGGCGGTGATATTGTCATAATAGGACAAATCAGAAGTATGATTGGCAGCAGATGAATTTGCAGTCGCGAAAACAGCCTGATACAGATTGCCATTCTTGTACTTGCTATTACCATTGTCAAAGACATTAGCCAACCAGGGATTGTGAAAAGTGTCAATCAGCCCAAACAAGCCAAGCTCACGATTGTTCAAAAGGACACGGACATAGCTGAATTCAGAAGAAGCAAGACCAGATGATTTGATAATGTCATACGCCATGCTTTCACGAATATAAGAAGGATCAGTATTCAAAGCTCTAAGCTTGACACGTCTGTAACTGTAAAGTCTATCATTTTTGCTCAACTTGACATTGTATGAAAGCTTCGGCATCCAGCGAGAACTACGACCAGCCAAAGAAAGAGTTACACCTTCATAGGACAAAGTTTCATTCAAAGTAACATAAGTCATGTTCGTGGGGACATCGATATCTTCAGTGCCACTGCTGTTATGCATATTGTCAAGGAGGGTTTGGTTTCCAGTCAAGTGAATAGTAGGGATTTCACCATCTCTATGTAGTTGAGAGCTGATACGTTTAATTGCAGGCAAAGGTTCGAACATAGCAGGCAATTGAGTCAATTCCTTGGAGTTCCAGCTACGTTTGAAGAACTCATTCGCGGTATCGTTTTGAGAGGAGGAACGCAAGAAGGGCTCGATTTCTGTATTATTGTTTTCCTTTGTAATCTTGACATATCTGTAACCAGATGTAGCAATAGGAGCTCGACCTGTATGAAGGATAGTGACATTTTCGTTGCGAGTCAATGGATAAGTGACATTGTCGATGGAAACACCCATAGAATGTGTCTCATTCAACAAGTTAATGACACTATAGTTGATGACAGAAGCATTCTGCGATTGAGCACTTGTAAGGGCAAACAGGCTGAGAACTATTGAGTGGAATCAGTTAAAACATATAAGCTGTGGTTGGTAAATCAATATATTTACAAAGTGGCAAAGCTTTAATGGACACCATTTTCTTACTTTTAACAGATGATGTCCGGTACAATGTTAACCATATCCCTTTTTATACCACATTTCGGAAAAGGGAAACTTCTACTGAAAGGTTTGTTTCATTTTCGGGCCGACAAGGATATAAAATCCAGCTTGTTCCTTGAAAGTTTTAGTGTGTATAAACACTGCTAAAGATTACCCAGTTGGTTTCTACTCTGTATCACTCCCTGGATGAGTTTTAAGCGGTATTCTGCCACATGATTCATTTGGCTGACAACATGATTACAACAGATGTCGAACTGTTAAATTATATGATTTGACATGAAAATGCTAGAAATGAGTTGAGTCAAACATAGATCAAACAGCCAGAGATCTTTCCCATTAACTTGTTGAATATCATGGATCCACACGAATGCCAGTATTAAGCTCCCATCAGTAATAACCTATAAAGTGATTGCCGCGGGTAGGCAACGCTAAACCATTCAAGGATGTCTTATCGGGTTACATTACCTGATTTTTTCTGTATCTGAATAAATCTTATGTGTTGGATTCATGTGCTTCGTTTCTAGATATTGTTATTCTACATATAGCAACTATCGTTTAGAACTAGGAAACATAAAGTTGTGCGGATGATGTCTCACGAAGCTTGATCCTGGTTTAAATTAAAACGGTAACTATATATGCAACCATTGTGGTATCTTTGAAAAGCGAGTGAGTGTTAGTCGACGATAGACGGATGGCACCCAATCAAAGCTCGTGTCTCATTTCAACACCACCTTTTTGCGTCGCTCTTCCTTGCCCCAAAATTTCTTTTTTCTTTCTTTTCACTTATAGCCTGTATATCTAAATGCAACCAGAGGATACTATATCAGCACATGTGCGTCAATCAGCTGAAGCCAAATTAAACGAGCTTTTGCAAAAGTTGTTCGAATTAAGTGTTATTGTTTACGATTTTCAGCCTGATGGAAATAAGCTTGTTTGGAAGAAAATGTACTAAAATATGAAATATCTACTATACCATTTCTAATAGAAACACATGATAGTAATGATATTATTGAACATTATAAGGAATTAGATGATTTAAAGGATGGTATTGACTCTTTTATACCAGAAGAAGTGATAAAGTAAGATTGATTCTGATTGTTTATCGGAAAACTTGATCGCTGATGATAAGTTTAGTTTCGTAGAGCACGGAAAAAATCCAGACATATTCACTCAAGGGTTTGTGGAAAGAGCAGCTACAGAGAATCAGTTTACAAATGGCAAAATCAAAGCTGTTGGCGTAAGATAGTCGAATAATTGCTAGTAAATGTGTTTTTTTTTTGTATTAAGCTCAATGCTTGAACAGGAATTTCGACAATTACTCACAGAGGAATTCACCAAATCATTCCCTGATCTGTACGAGAATAATGCCAACACCATGCTAGAATCTCAAGAGTCAGTATCGACCACACAACCAGAAGCTCAATCCGAGTAAAATATAAATATTATAGATGCTGATCGTTGTTGACGATCAAACAACATACACGTACACTCACATGAACGCATATTACAACTATATTCATATATATATATATTATTTAAACAATGGTGCAAAGAGACAGAACTCGTCTATATGAATCAGATATCCACAAACAGACAAAATAAATCATGAATTAGATACTATTACCACCATTTTCGAGACTACAAAGTCATATTTCACAGGGATTGTGGGGGGGGGGATTAACGTTTTATATACTTGTTTTTTTGGGCATGGATTTCAGTTTAGGGCTAGATGTGCTGTATACGTTTTTTTTTTGCCTTTAAATGATGGGATATTTTTAATTCAACCACCATATTTTTTTAGTTTTCCCTCTTCCCCCGCTTTCGTTTATTTAATTATACAATGTCTTTTAACGATATATCATTGACAGATGATGACCCTCTTTTCAGGGAAACACATTATGCGCGCTATGGTTATGAGAGAACGTAATAAGATAGTTTCATTTGCACGCCATTGCTACTAATCCAAGCTTTTGTAGGAATATTTTCGGCCTAGTTGCTTTGGATTCACGATTGCTTACCTACTTGGATAGACCTGACGAGTTCCCATCTGCACGAATTGATAAACTGCCAGCAGAAGCAGCACCTGAATATACCCAGCGTAAGCTCAAATTCACAGCGACAAACTACAAGTACACAATAATTGACCTAGACCAAAAGCGCTATCGAAGCCAGTTCGACATTTTCTAGCAGCCTCCTTGTCAGAGCTTACAGCGTTCATCTCTCGTGATGGCTACTGGAACTGTTTGTGTATATCTCTTGGATTGGAAGCAGGAAAATCAGAAGTGATAGCCATTGATGCAGTTGAATCAAGCGTAGATGATAAGATCAGCTTATTTGTCGCACTAGCTGTAGCTGAAGTAAGTGTAGGATATGTGTCTTCGAGACCTAGTATCATGTTTATGTCTTTTTATACTTGTAGAAATCTGAAGAGGACGAGAACGAAGAGTCATCATTTTCATATACTCTTAGGATCTATGGAAGCGATACAGAAACGAAACCGTTTTTAGAGCAAGCATTATTTGCAATTGGTGAATCTAGTCAAATTATACCATTATCATCAGCGCCAATGCAGATATCCCATGTGCAGTAAGTGGCTCTTGCAAAATCTCAATCAAGGGTCGAGGGATTAACCTTAGCGTTAGAGTCAACAATGACGGCCAATTGCAAACAGCATTTTTACTGACATCGATGGACGGTATCATACACTTTTACATTCAGGTACACCTTTGCATTTCATTACCACTTGGGTTGATTTATTCATTGTTTCGAAACAGAACCCTCAGACACATCAATTCGTTGAAATGTCTTCGTCCACCTTTTTCCCAATGATGGGCAAAATATCCAACCATCGTACAAAGTAATACTGTTGAATTGAAATACCAGAAAATTCTGTATATTTTACAATTTTTATAGTATATTATTCATGCATATATTGGACCAACCAGATGGAAAACGTGTGGTATGTGCTGGGGGACAGAATGGCGAACTGTTTCTTGCGTTTTACAACAAGGACGGAAACGAGGTGAAATCGCATGCTATTCGAATATTCAGTCCCATAACTTCAGTGTTGGTATTTCAACCGAGAGCTTCGAATAAGAGTAGGTCAAAGCAAAATGTTATATGGCCCTTATATTGATTTGATGCGTAGCTCGCGAAGATGATGAGCTGCATCTCGTAGTTACTTGTGCCATTGAACAAGCTATTGTATACAGATCTATCGAAACAGACGGCCTAAGTACCAGCAAAACACTGCCTCTGTCTGGTAACTTTGACAGTGTCTTGTGCTCTCACGTAATGGACGTGGACTGGGATGGAGAAAAAGAGATATTGATCGGAACATACGGCAGACAGGTACTGATCTACAAACAAGTGTCAGGCACACAAGTGTACACAGTGTTATGGAAACGACAATTTGCATATCCGATCTATCGCATGACGCATCTTGATCTGAACCGTGATGGGCTGGATGAATTGGTAGTAACCACAATGTACGGTGTGCATATATTCCAACCGAATATGAAAAAAGCCAGGGAAAAGCTACTAGAAGTGCTCCAATACGTGGAAGCATCTAAACGACAAAAATACGAGCTTTTAATTGAATATCAGCGACAAAGAGAACTGGAGAAATCAATTGTTTTTGAAATAAATTAACAGCAGGTGAAGTATGTTCTACTCTTTACGATTTCTATGGTTTCCATCACCACAGTAACTCGCTTGGGCTTTTGTTCTCGCTGTTGTTCATATTGAGAATCTAAAGAGTCAGTGTCGTTATTGCGGTCTGAAATATCGCCATCGCTATCAAATGCTCTATATCTATTTTTGCTCTTCTTCTTTTTACCAAACAATCCAGCACCTCCAAGATCCATCGATAGCCCGCTTTTCAGCTTGTCTTTCCATTTCCTTTCATGTCGGGCAGTGGTAGCAGTGACTCTAGGGAAATAGCCTGCTTCAAGATCGACGTCATCTTCATCTTGATCCTCATCCTCATCCTCATCCTCATTATCGTTATCGTCGTAGAATGGTGAGCTAGCTGTAGAAATAACGTCGAATGACGTGGACCTTTGAGTACGTAACCTTCTTTTGGATTTTCTAGAGTTTTTCTTCGGCAGAGCATCCGAGATATCTAAGGCTCCTGACGATGATGCGGCTGGATTGGAAGCAGGTGTTTGTAAATGTAAGCCTCTGCTCTGTAAAACATGGTCGTCATATTCAATCAACACTTCCTCTTGATTGATGACTACACGTTGCATGGCGACCAAATCAATGGGTCCTGCCGCAGGATCTTTGAGCGTACGAATAATGTTGTATCCCTGGCCCTTGAGCACAGCCATTTGTTTCTGAAACATCTTTTCATCGAAATCGTCGTCCATTTCAAACAAGGCACGCATTTCCCTAACTGTGTCTCTCCACCAAAGAGGGTCTGATAGAATGGGCAAGAATTGCTTGCGAGTAGCCTCTGAAAAGGGCCGATTCACGAGTGAGTCAGGCATAGCTATCCAGCCATATGGGTAGGAGCGCCATTGATCTGGGTGTTTGTAAGGAAACGCAAGCCCGTTATCGATAGCTGCAACGTGAATGTGTCCCCGTTGCTGTTGCTGCTTGGAAGGTGCCTGTTTGTTGCTTTGTTCATCCGCATCTGAGCAGTGGCCACAGCTGCTACTTTCGCTGCTATCGCTGCTTGAAGATGGTTGATGGTAGTGATGGTGGTGGTGGTGTTGGTGGTGCTGCGATTTAGGCGGACAGTATTTAATCATCCAATTATCAAGGCCTCGGTCTATGCATGCTATCAAAACTTTGCCATCTGTTTGTTTACATGTACTCATATATACCTGTGTTACGGATGAGGTAATCCAATATGACCAATTGCTCAAACTCACGGCGAAATTGTTGCTGTAGCTGTAGAGTCCATTTAAAGTCTTGCTTGGCGTTGTCGACGTTTTTGTGGGGCTTCTTGTTGGATTTGTGGGTGGTATCATGAGGGTATGTATTTGACGTTGCGGTAGTTGTGGGTGTTGTTGGCATGGGAGTGTTGGCTACATGCGTGTGGTCGCTGTCGTCTTCATCTTGCTGCAATTGATGAGGGTGAATATTATACAAGACAGTGTTATCCTCGTCCAGATCATCGTTTCTTCCGAGACAGCCGCCCCAAACAGAGCTCCTGCTCATTGCTCTACTGTCTACATAATCGTAGTCGTGGTAGGGATGGTCTCTGAAGAATACAGTAGCATCCTTGTAGTCTGTGAGAAAGCATTGAAAGCTGCCAATTTTGGGCGGCAATCCCTGTTGAGAGCGCCTGTCGAGGTAGTCGTAGTGGAAACTAGGCGATGATATGTGAATTACATCTGTATATGGTACCACCATGGTGCCTAACTTCCGATCAATAAGAGAAGCCGCTGCTTCAGACAGATAGCCCAAGTTTGGAATCAAACAGGATCTGCCAAAAAAACACGGAAACAGATGACGATGGATCCATTTTGTCCATTTGGGGTTTAAGCGGCCGTAGGGTTCCTCGTTCTTTGGCTTGAATACACCAACAATTTTGCCAGATGAATTTCTACAAAAGTAAGATCCGCTGGAGCCTTGGCTGATGCGAGTGGGCTGCATGTTGCTTTCAATGGCTGTTTGAACAGACTGAACGATTTCTTTGAATCTCTCTTCTGTTTCAGGTATAGGGTCAGAAAAGTGCTGCGGTTTTGTTGAGCTTAATCGCCATTGTATTACGAAACATGTGAAAAAAAAAAGAAAGAAAACTTACACGGGCATTGGCGTCTTCGTCTTGCTCCTTGTTGGTGCTGAACAACGGCGATATTGTCATGGTGTATGGTTTGTCTTGTCCCCCTGCTCCTTCTTCTTCTTGTTCGCTGTCGGGGGTCCATTTCACAAATACAGAGCAGGTAACTTGATCAGAGGGGTCTATTTCCTCATCGATCAGCACCTCAGCAACCGAGTTGTTTGATGAAGCAGGGTGTCTGCTCTCTCCAATCCCGTGCTTCCCTCTGAACCGTCGTTTGTGTATTATGACCCATCCTTGCTCGTTCTTTGCGTCTGATCCATCTTGTTGCGATATTTCAGGAATGTTGCCGTTTTGAAGGTCTGCTATGATCACAGGCGGTAAAGAGGAGAAGGAGGCGGTGGATGCCATGTCTTTTCTAAACACAATCGGCAGCTTTGTCTGAAAGAATCTACGCGTAACATGGGTAGCAGCAGAAAACGAGGCTCGTGGCGAATGAGGAGGAGAGTGATGGGGAGTAGTTGCAGGCAGGTTCTGGGATAAAAGCGGCACTACGTTGCAGTGACCATGATGGTTTGCCACAAGCACAGAATTCGGATGGTGGAATGTCTGCTCGCTGTAGTACGCTTCGTCTTCTTCGTCATGCTGCTCTAATCTGCTGTAATCGCCAGCGCCCGCCGACGGGTTGTGCCGTTTAAACATCTGTGTTATGGAGAAGAAAGGAAGGGAGGAAGAAAGGAAAAAGAGTGCTGTGAAACTAGGGTCGAACTGAGTATTTATTTGCAACAATAGTTGTTGTTGTAGTTGTTGTTATCTGTTCAAATGGTTGTGATTTGACGACGGTCCTAATGCTATTTACATGATGCATAATCATAAACAATTCCGTACATGTTGCACTGAATGGCATCCGTATTGGTTCCCTGCAATAGAGTTACACTTGTAACATGTCCATATGCTGCAGCTAGTTTAAGCTCAATCTACATTAAAGAGATGCTAATTGCAAACTCTAGTATTTCTGTTCTATTTTACAAGCTGTTATTTTTTTTTCTTTCATTTTTTCTTTTCAATTTGCGTAGGCCGGTGGCGGCGGCAACAGCGTTACAACGGGATGTGTGTGGTCTTTGCTGTTGTTTTGTATTTCAAAATAGCAGCCCTCGGGCAATGGATGCGACTGATCCAGCAGCTCTCGTCTTCTTGTTCTGCGGTCCAGAATGTATTGCTCCAGGTCCATGATTCTTTTGGCTTCTCTGCGTCGTTTGCGAAATGAAATTGATGCGCAAATTAGATAGACAAACAGCAGTATCCACAGTGCCTGAGAACCATTAGGCCCTGTAAACACCGATACGCATCCAACGAATACCAATACAATGGTCCATATCAGAAAAGGCGTGCCTCTAAATTGACTCGATATACACGACTGCAATGCATACTTGTATTTGATCTTCTCTCTACCTCCCTCCTCCTCCTCCTCCTCCTCGCCGGTATTCCAGAACAGCAGCCTGTCTAGATAGCTATTGCGAGTATTCTGTCGACTGTAATACTCTGCCAACTCTTGCACAGCCTCCAAATGCAATCTCTCGCTTTCTCCAGTAGAAACTGTCTGGCTTCCATGACGTACCAAGTAAGACGGTGGTCTTGACAGGGCTTGTAAGTTAGGCTCTTGATGGTCTTCTGCGGATAGTGGTGGGAGAGCAGAATAATGCTCAATCCTATTCGACTGTAACTGGCTCATGTGCTTGTATTCTGATAAATTGAAATATATGAAATCAAGAAAAAAGTAGATTGAAGGAGACCAAGGCTATTAATAATGTATTCATGGCTTAGACCTGTAGATAAATAGCTCCAGTTTGTTTAGAGTGTACAGTATATATATATGTTCCGTTTGGAAAAACTGTATATCCGACAAACCAACCAAAAGACGAATGCGCATTTATAGATTCATCATGATGAATTACCCAAACACCGCTGTCAATCCTATGTAAGCGAGTAAGCTTTCCACTTTTTAAAGCATTGCTAAAACCTGAAAAACTACCATGTCGAAATTGACTGCAGTGCACAAAGTTTATCGTTGCCGAGATGCGCAGCCCTAAACAAAGAGCTAAGCACAGGGTATTCATTCACCCAGCTTCTTTGCTCGTACAAGTCAAACTCTTTTGACAGCCCAGATATATAAAGGGAAGCTCGATGTCACTATATTATAAGGCTTGCTTGTCAAGCACCATGATCAGTTTACTTGTGCGGTTATCTTGCTAGGCCATCAAATTGACGATATTCTCATGTATACAAAACATCCTGTTAAATAAGACACCTTATCGAAGCAAGGCCTCCAAGACAGGATTGCATTCAAAAACTTGAGCACATCAACAACTATCAAATGCTATATTAATTGGCAGCCTGTTATGGCACAAGAACCCAATTCCATCCTTCGTTCATGATATCACGTTGCAAATGATCGATTCAACAATTTTTTTTTTCAACCTGAATCAAAAGTTTTTGCAATAATGAGTATATTGTTCACATATCAATATTTTTGGTTTTATTTTCACTATTGTACTTTGCATCATTTTGATTGATGTTTTTCTATAGAACTTTAGGGTTGCTATGGCCACAAATGGAAGTATGGATTGCCAGTGAGGAGAAATTTGTAGAATTGCCTCGATGACTAAATTATTGTAAATGTGCAGCATATACTATCGATTTGCAAGCTATAGTCCTAGTAGGCCCACTTTGTAAATTATCTAATCGATGATCTGGGCATTTCTCTCGCGTCAACCGGAATTGATTTGACTCATAGGTGTTTATGATTGGGTGGTACATCCGAGATCCCCACAACATAAAATACAGTTCTCTTTCCCTCTCTCTTCGCTGTTCAATAACTTTGGTTGCCTTTTTTATAAATGAGTTTTATTGTTGACAACTTAAAATACTTGGACAGCCACTTCACTAACGTCTGTCTCCCTCGTCTCAGAAGCAACAAGAAAACGGTTGTAAGCATCAGTGCTGCTGTTACAGTTTCTCTTCTGGCCCGCTACGTCTATCGATTGCTTACGGTCCCTCCTAAACAGTTTGATGGCCTCCCTTGTATTACCTACATCGACCTTCTCAAATCAATCTTCCGTGGTGATCGCATCTACGATCAAAAGAAACGTCTCGCTCTCCCTCTCCTGGATAAAGGAAATGGTGTGTTTGTGGTAAGTATTGAATGGCTCACCCCTTCCCACAACAAAAGTCCTAACTAGATCAATTCCCCATATAGGAGCCTACACATGTTGGCTGGCAAATCAGATCAACAAACCCCGTCATTAACAAGTTTATTTTGAATGATTCTGGTATGTTTTCAAATGCAGTTGTCTCGCGCATGTCTCTCAATTGAAAAATCACGCACTAGAGTTATTTCCAAAGGCTGACAATATGTTTGGAAGAGAAGGAAGCTTAGTTTTTAGATTTCTCGGTGGCAAACATGTTGGTTCTCTCGAAGGCGCTGAATGGAAAAGACATCGAAAAGTAAGACGAGATAGCACGCATCAACTATATGAGTCTCGACTGATATTTCGAAATAGATCATCAACCCTGCTTTCCATACGGCTCTTCCGATCAATACATTTGGTCAGTTGAGTCAAAAAGCGTTCAAGATGATGGAAATTCTCGGGTTGGAAAATCTTTGTGTAACTGATCTTTGTGGAAGGATGACTTTGGATGCCATTGGTGTTGCTGGCTTTGGTAAGAAGGCTTCTCTTGCCACATTATTACAAGCCATATACTAACGCAGATCCAGGGTTTGACTTTGAGTGCGTTTCCGTCGTGGATAATAAATGGCTCGAGGGATACGATAATATCAGAACTAATCTTGTGGATATTTTCTTCATCTTGTTCCAGATATTTGATGACGAGCTGAAATGGATGTTTCCTCATAGAGTCTCTGCACATAGAGATCTAGATAGACTTTTAGCCAATATCGACAATGTTATTGCCCAAAGAAAAGCCGAAATGGCTTCAAAAGATCAAAGAATTTCCAATGTGCCTGATGCTGAAAAAGATATCCTAACACTCATGTTGGAGGCAGAGCAGCAAGGTGATGGCAAGCTTTCTGATTTGGAGTTAAGGGTATGCATGTCTTCTACTGCTTTTTTGTACACATACAAAGTCTAATTTATGCAACGTAGAGAAATATTACGGGGTTTTTCCTTGCCGGTATGTAAAACTTGCTGTCATCAACAGCTTGCATGAACTCTAAACAATTTCAATGTATTAGGCCATGATACCACCGCTGTATCACTCTCTTTTGCAATTGCTCAAATGGGACGCAATAAAGATATACAAAGGAAGGCAAGAGAAGAGGTGATTTCTATTCTCGGTGATGACACTGAAGACGTTTTCCCCACAAAAGAGGATCTCAAAGAAATGAAATACCTGGATGCTGTTATTAAAGAGGTTTTTATATTACAAAGCCATGCCCACATTATTTCTCTGCTGACTAAAGTTTGCAACCATCTAGACCCTTCGCTTAAACAGCCCTCTTATCAATACATTGACTCGAGTTGCCTCAAGAGACGTGGAGATTGAAGGCTTGAAAATCACTAAAGGCACCTGTGTCGATGTCGATATTACTTCTACTCACATGAGTTGGGAGGATGGCCAAGAATTCAAGCCAGAAAGGTTCCTTGGAGCAATCGACCCAGCTTCACATAGAGACGGTATCAACTTTGTAACATTTGGTGGTGGAAGCCATACCTGTCCTGGAATGAATTTCAGCTATGCTGAGCAGCGTGTTTTCTTGTCTATGCTTTGTGAGTATTAGTGTCTGGTTCATTTTATTCTAACGCTAAACTATATATTTTATATCAGTGCGTAAATTTGAGTGGGACTTGCCTGAGGACTCAATCCATAAAGATGGGTGTATAGCTGAAGGTTTTGGCAGCGTCAAGCCCGTGGATGTCAGGGTTAATATGACAAAGAGATACTAACTATTATTTAATATAAAATGTAAACTAATAAATTTTGTTCTTCTGTGTAAGTGGGGGATTACAATACCAAACTGGCTGTTGTGCAAGATCAAAAGTAGAATTGCCTGATAAACAATTTCTTCATTTTTGTCATAAAGATTTTTGGTTTTTTCAAAGTATCATGTATAATTTAATCATGATAATCCAGCGGAAAAAAAGTATCTACCAGATTGCCCAGATCGTGGCAGCATCTGACATGTATGAAAGATAGCTTGGTTTGCTCTTTATGCAGAGCTATTGGTGTTAATATGCATTTTTTTTTTTTTGTCTAAAGGTCGACGTTTTTTGTGGCAAACTATTTATTTGTATAAGCCATACAATGGGAAAAAGGTTGCATGAGGGTATGATGCATGTCTGATGTTGATTTGGGTCGAGCGTGGTAGAAAGAGATGTAGTACTTGATGCTGGGTTTACAAGGTCCTGGAAATATCACTGGCGAAGTGTCATAGACATGGAACCATGGATAACCTCTGTTGCTATTAACATTTTCAAACTTGATCATAGTTCATTAATTTCTTCTCTTTTGTCACCTACAGGTGTCCAATCTGACCCCTTGGCCCTGCTTATACTTAATACGTAATTCATACTGAAAGATCAATAAAGATACAAAAAAAAAAAAAAGAAAGAGATGTAGTGTGGCAAGCTCAAAAAAACTAATTGTACCTTAGGTTTAAGTGAAGTTTTAGTCAAACATTTTGTATCATCCATGTTAAATAAACACAACAATGATGGGATTTAAGGTTCTTGGAGATGCAAAGAGCTTTCCCTCCAGAATCAAACGATCGTAATTTACTCTCTGTCTTCTAGAAGCAGATTCATGCATAAATTTAGTATGTGGCGAAATGCTAGTGCTGTAATCTGGAAAGTATCTCTTGTCAAGATCCTTAATATTCTCGCTTTTCAGATTCGCCAATCGTCTTTATTTTCCAAATAAAGTGTCCTAAATGTTCTTGGCTGACCCATTTTGCTGAACCATTAGCCATGTTGAGTGATAAACACATGACTGTCCTTTCAGAAGAAATTTTCAAAAGAGACAAGCTGGAGGATTGAACACCTAACCTCTTTTCTTTACATTATTACAATTGACCTAAAAAAAAAAAAACCAACTGATTAAAAATTAAAAATTAAAAATTAAAAATTTAAGCAATGCTTGATACGTTATTATCACGTTTAAAAGAGGAAATAGCGATTGACGGAACAAAAGGTATAATAGATTTATCAAGTCTGTGAAATGCATATACACCCATGCGAACTGATTGATAATGCAATAGGTTCTAGCATTGATACAGTTTGGAAATATGCAGAACTAGTATCGAAAGAAATTGCTAAACAATCCGACTTGTCTATTCAACCTACAATTGATGCTTCGTATAAAGCATTCATATGGAATTATCTTAAACAGGAAGCAGAACTCGAATTTTATGAGGACACAGTCGAATCAGCTTCACTGTATACGCAAATCGATGATGCTACATTGGAACAAGATATCATTGATGCTCAAGCACACGAAGCACACGAGGATAAAAATCAAACACACGATGAACCTCCTTCAGAGAGTGCGCCTATTGAGGATGAGGTCAACATCACTGAAGACCCTAAACCATACACAGATTTCATGGACTATATTCATGGCGCCACAGAGCAAGAAACAGAACCCCGTCAATGCAGTAGTCGCAAAAGAAAAACTACATCTACCAAAAAAGCAGCGGCGTCAAAGAAGAAATTAAAACCTGCCAAGAAGCCAAAGAAAAAGAAGGAAGACGTGTCGGGCCATTCAGACAGTGATTTCGAATTGGGTTCTGGTGAATCCGAATCCGAGTCTAATAGCGATGTAACTGAATGCCCTTCTGAAGATTACAGCGAGCATGAAGACAACGGTGAAGCAGAGCTTGAAACGAAAAAATATACCGGGGAGCGTAAACCAGTGCACAAAATGTCAAATCCAGTACATGTTCAGCGACAGCCAGAAATAGTAAATACAGTGTCTGATTTTATGTACATTGACATTTTAAGTTTAAAGCGTCCATTTAGGATAATTCAGGGTTGAAAGCTATTGAGAACGTAGCCGATCTAAGCTATGAACAGGCATATGAACAATATGGTCCTCGTTTGCGTATTCTTGCATCTGCTCGGCTGCAACATGAGCAGCTTTTCGTTGGTATTCCTGTAAGTTTTCGCCAAGCCTATTGTCTTGCTTCGATCTCATGCCCTTTTCCTTTTCAAATAGTCGGAAGCTTGTATTCCGCCCAGCCTCTTTGCTGTGTTGAGGGCAATCATCAAAACCAGGACACAAGGACTATATCAGGCTTCCATTACAAGGCTCTTGAATTTTGATCCTCGCTCAACGGGCCATTATGTCAAGTCCTTGGAAGAAAAAGGAGCAATCACTCGCAGAGGCGTTTCCATCAATTACATGCGTACCAATATTTGCATCCATGCAAGGTTTTCTCTTGATAGCCAAACCGTGGATATGAATACTGTAGGAGAGAAGGAGCACGAAAACGAAGTTCCGTATAATGTAAATGCCAGTGGCAGAGCCTTTTCTTCCAAAGACTTGTTATTTGCTATGGTTGACTTGGCCAATGTAGCCCCTGACGGCATGGTATTGGCCCGAGATATTCTGCATGGTTTGGTACGCTTGTTTATATATCCTTGCTGAATCAGTGCCTTCTAAAACCAGCATATCTTTAGGGGTTCAACTCAACAAAACGCGGAGTTAGAAAGTGGTTTAATCGATCTATTGACGAAGTATGTTCGAAAGGATACTTTGAAAAGGGCAGTATCTCTCTGAACGGCGGCAGGCTTAATCGATGCCTCCGCTTATTGAAGTTGCCAGAAGGTAACCAAGTGAATGAGTTGCATTTTAAGGCACATGTTTGCTTATTGTCGTTGTAGAGTACGTCCAACGGGAATCTGACCAGACATCCCATGTTCATAGCGATGAAATCACCTTCCCCATCAAGATAAAAAATACCAAGGATTGTGATATTCCAATCCACCATTTGCTTTGTGATGCCCCTCTTGATTATCAATGCTACGAAGTTGTAGCAGCAGGAGGCATCCATGGAGCAACGCAGAAGGACGTATCCATTGCTTTGAATATGGATGAAATGCGCATTTTATTCAAGGTTTTGGACAAACTCGTTAACGTAAAGGAAGGCCAAGGATTCGAGCAGTACGGTGTTGTACGCTACTTGGAGTTTGAGGGTCGGTTGAAGCGTTATCGCTACTTTACACTTGCAGCATCCATCAAAATCAACGAAAACATTGACTATGTACCACCGCCTTTACCGGTTGTCGAGGTTGATGAATCCAAATTTTACGAAAGAGACATTTTCACGGAACTTCCTCACAAGTGGAAAGACTTCCGCAGCTACCGCAAGCTCATGAAGAATGCTGAAGGCAATAGAAATGTAGCGTATCCGAAGTCTTCTAAAAAACCATGGGTTCCTAAGATTCGATATAATCCCGATGGGACACCTCGTGAAAAATCGAAATATTTACTGAACAAAGAAAGGAAAATGCAAGCCCTTAGAGCCCAGGAATGTGGCTCCAGTTCTGATAATCCACACGATGCTACTCTACCCGTTCATTCCTTCTTCACCAAACCTAGGGACAAAAGAGGCCCTAAAAACCCTAAAGAACCTCTTCCTCCACCTTCTTCAGATCCTGTCCCAGGGCCTATTCTGACTGGTACTATAGTCAAATGTCCTGCCACAGCAGCAAACACTACGGTTCGTAAAAAGCGAGAAAGAGCACCCAAGCCGGACCCCCCGACCTCAGACGAAGCAGCACCAAAGAAGAGAAAATACACTAGGAAGACTGCTCTAGTACCCAACGACCCTGAACTCGATGCTGGCCGTGTAACTAGGTCTGGAAGATGTATCTCTTTGACCTCTGATTCTGCAGCTGCCGCTGGCTCCAAAGAAGCAAGTGATACCGAGATGACTCCTTGCGAATCAACTTCTGAAATCACTCAACAACCTATACTAGAAACAAACACTAACGCAACAAAAACACATACTATATTAGCCAACCCTCGGGTTGTGGTCAAGGTCCTGCCTTCCAAGCGCATCAAAGCTCGGTCTATTGCAGACTTTTTTGCAAGAGGTCGTAAGATCGCCCCTGCTCAAACAAATGATGCAACCGCATCCGCATCGAATGCCGAAAACGAACCTAAAAATACTACCAATATCGAAACTGATCCAGCTGTTGCTCAACCTGATAATGGCGCTGTTCCTGAAGAATCCGAAGATCAGCCAGAAAATGATGCAACAGCAACTCAACCTGATAATGGCACTATTCCTGAAAAATCCAAAGACCAGCCAGAAAATGATGCAACAGCTACTCAACCTGATAATAGCATCGCTCTCGAAGAACTCAAAGACCAGCTAGAAAATAATGCAACTGCTGCTCAACCAGATAACGGCACCGTTCCTGAAGAATCTGAAGGCCAGCCAGAAAATGATGCAACAGCTGCTCAACTTGATAATGGCACTCTTCCTGAAAAATCTGAAGACCAGCCAGAAAATGATGCAACAGCTACTCAACCTGATAATGGCGCTGTTTCTGAAGAATCTGAAGGCCAGCCAGAAAATGACGCAACAGCGACTCAACCTGATAACAGCATTGCTCTCGAAGAACTCAAAGACCAGCTAGAAAATAATGCAACTGCTGCTCAACCAGATAATGGCACCGTCCCTGAAGAATCTGAAGGCCAACCAAAAAATGATGCAACAGCTGCTCAACCTGATAATGGCACTCTTCCTGAAAAATCCGAACATCAGCCAAAAAATGATGCAACAGCTACTCAACCTGATAATAGCACTGTTCCTGAAAAATCCGAAGACCAGCCAGAAAATGATGCAACAGCTACTCAACCTGATAATAGCATCGCTCTCGAAGAACTCAAAGATCAGCTAGAAAATAATGCAACTGCTGCTCAACCAGATAATGGCACCGTTCCTGAAGAATCTGAAGGCCAGCCAGAAAATGATACAGCTGCTAAAGACTACGCTATTCAGCCAAATACGACTGAGGAAGTCATGATAGACGACAAACAACCGTCTGCAGAAGTTGATCGGCCAAGCGATGAGAATGACACCGATGTAACTTTGATGGATTATACGCTTGAAGAACAACCACAATCACAGCCAGGAGCAGAAGAAACATCGGCTGCATCAAGCTTATCGCTAGCATCTCGTTACAAACGACAACACGACCATGTAAATCGTCGTAAAACAGTAAATTCTTATATGGAGGCCCGAATCAAGATGCTTTACGAATATCTAGAGGAAGTAAAGATTATTGAAATGGGCAAAATATTCACGATTGAGTTTTCTAAGAGAGCGGCGATGCAGTATAAAGGCACCAAGAATCTCATTGATGCGAAAACGTTATGGAATACAGCGCTGGAGCTAGAACGAAGAGGCCAAGCGCAAACTACTATAGTGGAATGCCAAGGCTTTAACGGTAAATTTCAGCAAAGAAAGGTTATTTTTCATCATGACATGGATCCAAATTCAGCTGAATTCCAAGACTTTGTCACCTACATCAAGGAGCGTCGTTCTCTCAGCCATCTTCGTTGTTTGCCTAAACTACCCAAAGTATTCAAACAGCCTGTGATTCGACTTGCTGAGCACGTAGAGAATATGCAGCAGGAAGCAAAGGCGCTGGGGTTGAGCGGCCAAACGAAAAAGGCCAAGCAATTAGAGCTTCGCATCAGTGAGTTATCAAAGAACCTAGAGACGTTTGGCAGAGATAGCAGCGCGAGACATCAGACCTACTGGATGATTGAGGCTATCCAATTTGGGTGGATCAGTGCACGCATGATACGCGCCAAAATATTTCACAAGTTTTTGCACCAGCTGCTGGAGAGCAATGTAGAGGGCGTCAATCAAAAGGAGCGGACGATTACGCTTGCTGCCATCTGCAACAACATGACCTTCCATTTGGTGTGTCAAGTAATTGGCATCTTCAAACCGACTCCGTTGATCGCTCAATACAGCCAAGATGGATCTTTTGCTCAGACCAAGCTATCCGAGATTCCAGACAATTTAAAGCAGGAAATCTACGACGAGAATACAAAGTTCCTGCGACGATTGCGATTTTTGATAAATCCCTTGGAGTATTGCAAGATCGTGACAGCACAGTACACAGAAATCAAGAACGAAACTTCCTTTCAAATTGTAAAATATGCTCACCTTGCGCCATCCTACAAACTGGAGGAAAAAATACCTATTACTGATTGGACCAAGGCAGATGAGCCATTACTGCGGGAGCACCTCATCAGGGATCTAGACGATTTATCAAACTTCTGGATGGACCTCAAGTATGTAGCAACATTCCATAATATAGAAGGAGCTGACTTGCCAGTGCCAGCTGATCCGTACGAAAAAGATTTGCAAAAGAGCATCCACAGCATGCGAAACTGGAGCACGAGATCTGTCTTTACCCGAGGGCAGAGAGTGCTATTGAATGGAAGGGTCGACAAAGTCAACCGCACAACGCCTCTCAACAGCCAAGCAGAGATGAAGAGCCTGGCAGCCATGATGCGTGTTCCTTTCGAAACCATTCGATGCTATTACGAAAAAGTAGAAAACGCTCTGGAACGAAGAGATTTATACAACCGCAACCGGAAGCTGCAGAGGCTGTTGTTGGGAGCCTCTAGAAAAAAAACCGCAAAAAACACCAAATTCAACAACTACAATGGCCGTCGTGTTATCAGCGCTGATTCTGGACATGCCTTTGGTTATCGAAATGCCAATGAGGCTGCTGCAAAAAAGCACTCGAAAGGATATATGGATGACATGCAGGATATCCCTGTGGTTCAAGATAATAGCTATATTGAACCCGCATTCCGTAAACTGAAGAGGAATTTTTGGACAAAGCAAGAGGATGATGTGCTGCTGTACGTTTACACCATTTTAAAACATCGTGCTAAAAACAATGACAACAAGTTTTGGTGGGCTCCTATTGATCGTTGCTTTCCAGAGAAGACCGCGCAAGCTTGTAGATCCCGTATAGGCAAACTCATGTCACGGCCTGTTTTTAGAGAGAAATACGAATCCTATCTCATTTTATGGGATTCGTTCTTCAAAGAAGGTCTAGCTAATGGCGACATCAAGGACGAATCCCCAGATGAAAACATGCAGGTGGATGTGTTGGCTTATGTCGCATACTTTGTCAAAAGATTGCAACTACTAGATGCACAGTAAGTACTTTTTTTTTTGTTCTCTGTTCTACTATATCTTATATTTTTCTATTTTAGCCCTGTGGAGCTGGCTTTGCCTAGCAGCATCGCGAAAGCGCACGAACAGTTTCAGTTCATCTACAATGAGAGCTCTCAAACTTTATTCGAAGACACTTTCCACGAGAGTCCTACGCTGCTTCAAAAACTGCACACATTATACCAGACATCTCTGACTACTCGGACATACACAGATTCTTTTTACGATCAGCCAGAGAGCTCCATTTCCGCCGAAAACCATCCAAAAGCACGTCTTTGTAGCATCATCCGGATGTATGCATTAATGACTCTGATGACCCCTGCCGAGTTCTACGATCCCTTCTATGGGTTCCACGTATTGAGCCAATTCCCAGTACCTCTCAAGGAGGCGGTTTTTGAAGAAATGAGAGCCGATAAAACGCTAATTCTTGTAAATGGTGATCGCCCCATCCCTGGTTCCAAGCTAACATTGTCTGCCAAGTTTTTGAGAGACATGCGTGGTCAATTACCTGCCAATATACTTGTTCAAGCCAAAGAATACGAAAAGTTTCTCTCTACACAAACTGAAAAGTTCAAATTTTCGCCCATTTATGTCAGTAGCGGCATGATGGCCTGCTTGCTTAATTCATTGTCTAGTGATCAGGTAATCTTTGGTCTTTTTTCATTTGAATTGTGCACAAGGGCAAAGTACCTAACCTCGTATATTTCTTTAGATATCAATTAGTTTGTCTAATTTCAGTACGCTAATGAAGAGAGTTCTTTATGCAGGATTCAAACTTAGAGGCATTGGTAAATTCAATATTGCAAATACAATGGAGATGAGCACTAACAATCACATTCCAGACAAAGCGCTTGTGAATTTCGATTTGGATATCCAGAAAGTTACTCAGGAAACAGGTCAAACCATGACATCTGCTCCAATGTCAAAGGAGGTATCCATCAAGATGCTAGATCCGAAAGAATACGACGACGAAATATCGAGATATATCGACTCCCAAGATGAGAATGAAGGGCGCTTGATTCAGTCTGTAATGGATGCTCTTTATGCACAGGGAGAAACAGGCTTGACTTTGTATCAGCTAAAAGTACACTTGAATGGCTCTTGTTCAGATCAAGACATCACGAGGATCATTCATAAACTCCGTTACAATGATCCGGCTTTAGTTTGTCGAGTAGGCTTTAATTCTGTTCGGTATGTCCACGTCAAATTCGCCAGCATCTGGACTGTCAACAACAGAAATCAGGAGCTACCCAAATATACCCCTGAGAACAGCGAAAATATCATAAAACATTCGAATGGCAAATTCCAAGCTGATCTGGTCAGGAAGGACATCGTCATCCCAAGCTTATGGGTTGATATGAATGGCCATGTCACCGAATTAGTCCTGAATGGCTGTAAAGAGGCTATTGTTGATCTGGTCCTTCGAAAACCTGGCATCTCGGAAGCCGATATTTATCGCCATATGAGCAAAGGTCTCAGCAAGAGAGAAGTGCGTGATTTACTGGACATGCTAGTTGAGCAACAGGCATTGCGGCAGATCCAGGTGCAATCTTTCCTCCTGGAATCTGAAAGAAGAAGTTCCATCTTTTCTAATAGGAAGATTCTGAAATGTACAAGAAATAACAGCATAGAAAAGAATACTCAATCCTGCTTCTGGATTACTACAGGCACTTATTCCAGCATGTAATTTCCACGAATAGTAAAATAATTAAACTGTATGTTCTTTTCTTCAAATTAAAACAAAATACTATGGTGTCCCAATAGTTTTTCAATGTAGCATATGCACTTCTCCTTATACAGTGTTCCTTCATAATTCGATGAAAAAAAAAAATGTCTCCA
Source organism: Parasitella parasitica (assembly GCA_025201805.1). Classification (NCBI taxonomy): domain Eukaryota; kingdom Fungi; phylum Mucoromycota; class Mucoromycetes; order Mucorales; family Mucoraceae; genus Parasitella; species Parasitella parasitica. The sequence continues at coordinate 71,846 of MU619308.1, forward strand.
AAAGCTACAACCTTGACCTTGGGCAATCATTTGATGAGATTTAGATGCCAATAAATGACCATCTTAAATTATTATTATCAACATTTCGGATTATACTTTTCGATTTGCTCTATAGTTTTAGTAAAATTTTCTGATATCTAGTTGTGAAAAAGGGTTACAAGATGTCGCATTTGAGTCAAACTTGGCGAATTTCAATAATTAAACGTAGCTTCATCATACCTTATAAGAATAATCAAGTATTTTACTATACATTTACCTTAACCATTTAGGAATTTGCATTGTAAACTGCACATCCACGTATAATTTCAGACAATAAAGTTGAATGTTATAGGCAGAAGGCAGACATTGCGCTTCAGCAGTAAATCATATGCAAACTCAATCAATGGTAGAGCGTCGTAGTTTAGTTTGACTAGATGCTAAATACAAATCCTGAGTTTATGCAGAATTTATCATATTTTAAAACATCTGATGTCGACGAGAAACTCGGCGATTACGCAAGATGCCAAGTTCTTTGTGAATACATATCGTATCAAATAAGGATTGACATATTAGCAAATAGAGATCGTGTGGTCACATGTATGAAAGATAGATATTCAGAACATTTAGAAGCTTCATATAAGCCGAAAGTACGTTGCGAAATTGCGTCAACCAGCTATACGAGTGCGATGCAGAACTGACTTTCTATAGTTGTGATTTACACAGTTATTCCTTGATAAACATGCTTATGCTATAAATTGCGTGGCTTCTTGGTTACTTTAATCTATATGGAGCAAACAATAAAAACCTTTAAAAAAAATGCATATGAAAATTAGTACCGTAGCTACAAGAGCGTGTCGTTTGTGCTCTAACCAACAGTACGTGGATCATACAGGTGTCCACAATATATACGGTACAACACTTAAATGCCTGTATATGAATCGGGTCTGATGTTATAATGATACAGATATATAAAAATTAAACGCATTCAAAAATAACTTTCATAGAATTTCACTTAATTTCGGATAGCAGTTGGTATTCTTACTACCCTTATTATCGTGTTGTAAACTAACGATACCCACTGTATAGGGCCTCCTCCTGATCCTTTATCGTCAGTTGTACTGTACTGATATTATTCGGTTGAGACAAAAATCCTGTATACATGCTGCGAATAGATACATACTATACATTATACTAGCTTATCGAATCATCTTGCTATGCGAGCCTTGTATGGTGATCTTTTAGTGATAATTCGAATAGCTCCAAGATATTCTGTGATATGCATTTATAGTACACGAACCAACTACATGCATTCTCTATAAAATATACCACTAGTATTTTTTATAAGGCCGCTGTAAACATGTAGCGATATGTTCACTTGTAACTATTATATAGGCCGTGTAAATCGTTACATGGTATATAATCTGTATCTGCATGTGTGCAGGCATGTTTCACATCACGGAAAGTAAAGCGGCCAAAGCATTTGTGTATTCATGTAACTGTGCTTTTGTATACCAAGTTTTTCACTTTTAAGGTTCGCTTATATCCGTTCACTCGTCATGACCTTTTTTGCCCAGGAAAAAATTCCAATTGAGGAGACGTTTGACTCCATATGGACCGCAAAACAGACTAGTAAAATTGCCAAGTTGGCACCATTATCCGTATTTCCATGTTACTTATATTAATGTCAAGTACATAATTAGTTCACTTTACATGAAGACATATAAATAAACGTATGTAAAATGTAAGACTCAAGTATTTTTTTTTTCTTCTTTTTTTTATTTTTTTATTGTTAGATTACGATAAAATGACTTATTCAAATCGAACATCTTTCATGACTGCAGAGCAGGATTCTCCAAGGACATCGCACAAATCATCATTTGAGCATTACAACCACTTTTATGTTACACGACATGGTAAATCAGCATTGCATTCTAAGCAGACTCAGGATTGTAAATCCGTGTTTAAAAATTCTTTTGAAAATGTTCATCTCTCTCCAACTGTGTCCTCTCAATCATCTATTTCAGAAGGCATAGAATCCAGTCATACTGTCATTAATGGCTCCTCGCAAACAGTGTACAACCTTCCAGATGATGATAATGCTGCTGAAACAAAAGCGCATGGCACAAATAGTAAAGCCGAGATTGATCCGGATTACACCACGATCAGGGCAGCACCATATGAATTAAAAACATACCCTATCGCTTGGGTCCTCTTATTTTTTATTGTAGTTATCCGTGCAGCAGTTGCTATTTTTTCCAACACGTTTAGTCCGATTCCTTCGGTAACTGCTGAATTCATGGGCATATCACTTTCGAGCATCAACTGGTTGTATAATACCATGGCTATATGCTACATTATAGCAAGCTTCTTTACTAGTTACTTGTACAAGAAGATAGGTGTCAAATGGTCGGTAAGTTCTGTTTGATTCATGCAAGATGCTGGCAGTAATTGATATAAACAATTTACAGCTGTTTTTTTCAGGATTAGTTTTGTCGGCTGGCTGCTGGATCAGATGGGTAGCAGTAAAGATCAATCCTCCTTCATTCCCTTTGTTAATGGTAGGGCAGACCGTAGCTTCATTGAGCTCTCCTATCAGCTTGAACATAATGACAACGGTAGGATTTCCATTTTTGGCTGCATACAGCAAAGCTTACTTGTATATTTGCTTCAGTTTGCGGCAGTCTGGTTTACGGAGAATAGGCGAGCAACAGCTGGCATGTTTATTGGTATGGATAGCATCATATTATGACCGATATCGGCGTTCTTACATTGCTTAAATAGTATCTAATTATGGTGCTATCATTGCAATGTTTCTTATGCCTGCTCTCGCTACAGGAAAAGACAAGATCGAATTAACAGTAAATTACACACTTCATAAAGAATGCAGCATATTCTAATTTATAAACAGGTAATCGTAGTAGCTAGTATTGCAAGCATAGCTACTATCCCATTCCTTTTTTTCCCGTCGAAACCACCCACTCCTAGTTCTTATCCGGTTACCGTCGCTAACATCTCAAAGCAAAGATTAACCCTACGTCAAGGGGCTATACTTTTATTGAAAAACCCTCATTTTTTGATTTTAACCATCATCCACAGCTTAAATATTGGGTTGTCTATTGCTTGGAACGGCTTGATGAATCAAGCAATCTCGCCTTATGGGTATACTGACAATGAGATTGGCAATATTGCTGCAATTGGTGTCGTTGGCGGAACACTGGGATGTCGTAAGTGGAGCTTTTAACGTTGCTACATAAACTATTATGCGCCTAACAATGCTTTAGTCATGTCAGGGCCAATCATTGATAGAACGAAGCAGCACAAAATACTTTTAAAAATCATGGCCCCACTAATGTTTAGCACGTATGTAGCTTTTGTTTTTGTTGGTAAGCACTTGCAAATAATTATTGTTCTTATCCATTTACAAACATGAGCCTGATTCAACCCGCTCCTCCCATAGTCAAGAAAGATTCATTTGCGGCTATCTTGTATACGAACATGCTTAGTCAATTTTTTCTAAGTTTTATGGTACCCGTGTGTGTTGAGTTAGGAGTTGAAGGTATAGACATTGATCGCTTGTAGAGACACACAGTTATTTAATCTAACTGACGTCAAAATATTAGTATCTTATCCTGTTACTGAATCCTTGTCTACTTCCATACTCTGGCAAATAGCACAGCTTGTTGGATTCATTCTAGTGCTTATCATGGACTTATTTCGAGATGAAAATGGAGAGCCTAAAGACAACCTTTACAAAGCACTGATATTCCAAGCAGCAATAGCCGGCATTTGCTTTGTCTTCTCGATGCTTTTCAGTGGGCCTATGACTAGAACCGAGGCCTTAAAAGTTCAGGAGAAGGTCACTCAACCTGAATTTGCAACTAACGCCATGTCTCGATGTCATTATGATTCAGCAGACACAACGCAAACCCTCACAGGATATCAAGTTCAAAGCAAACAAGAAGTCTGAATATTGATGGCATATTCTTGTATGTGAAGGATAACCAGATGTAAATCACATATATACATAAAGATACTCTTATTCTTTTGAATCAGGCGAGCAATTTTTATTAAAGAACATTTAAATGATGCTTACATGGATACAAATTCTACAACTCTGGCCTATTTTTGTTTTGGGTATATTAAATTGTGATACTTTCTCAAATGTCGCTTGAAGTAAAATCTACAGTTCAAATGTTTTTGACATTTTGCGCAATAGAATGTGGGACTGAGCGGGTCAACTTTCGCCTCAGGATCGACGTTCATTTGACGAACAGGCTTTAATATCATTGAATGAAATTTTCTACAATGTAATCGATGCTTTGGCATTGATCTTCTCCGTTCTTTGCATACGCGACAGTAGAAGTTAGGATCATATGGATCTGGTATTTGGTTATCTTTCATTTTCTCAACTCGAATGACAACAGTAGGGTGGCGCATGATGGTAGGTGATGGAGCGCCTTCCATTGAATGTTTTGTGCTGAAATGGGTCTTGTTCTTGGAGATGTTTTCATAGACAGGGTATTTAGCATTAGGATCATTAGACTTGGAATATTCAGGAGGTGCAAAATACGATGTTTGCTTTGAACTTGCATTTGATCGTCTAGGTGAGTGCCGTGTTCCAGTAGGCCTTGATTTCAATAAAATGTCATTAGAACCTGAGGCTTGATCCTGACGTACTATTATTCTTTGATGATCCCAGCGTAGATGGGTTCTGAAGGGCGAAATACTCTTGTAAATATTTGGACAGTATGAACAGGGTATTTCATTTGGATTATCAATCCTCAAAGTTTCTTTGGTTATCTTCTTTGCCCTTGATCGTGTTGTGATTAATGTGTGTGATTCGCGTAAATGACCCTTATATTCGACTAGCTTTTCAAACTGTTTGTTGCACGGTTGACAAACGTACTTGTTTTCACTTAATCGAAGCAGCATGTGCTCAAATCTCGTGTATTTCAAAGATTCCATTTTCTTGCAATGAGCTTGCAAAAAATGGTCATTGTAGTTCTGAAAGCTAGTAAACGATATTTCACACTGATTGCAATAGTTGCTGCAATTTTTATCATTCGGAGATGTATAGTCCTTTAACTGTAGTTTGTCTACATTTGCGTGAATAAATCCAGAAGAGCTACCTTTTTCGGTCAGTGTATCTGAGGCAATCGTTGCAAATGAGGGAATTGGTGTGCCTGGTGCATCTGGTGTGTCTGGTGTGTCTGGTGTACCTGGTGTGCCTGGTGTGCCTGGTGTGCCTGGTATGCCTGGCGTGTCTGGTGCGATTGAGGTGTCTGGGGCAATTGGTGCATCTGAAGCCATCGTTGTATCTGAAGTGGTCGCTGGATGGGTTTGGTTTATATGATCCATGTACAGTTTGTGATCTTTGAAAGTTCTCTTACAATGTTTACAGTTGTAGATAGGAACAACAGAATCTGGCGGAAGGGTGGTTTGATATGGTCGACTATAATTTTCAGGATTATCAGCATATTGGTTCCCATCGGAAGCTCCTCTAACCGCTACTCTGATAGAATGTGTATAAGTCAGATGCGCTCGGAAAGATCTCCTAGATTCATAATTTTGCTCGCAAGCCCTACAATAGAAGTTGGGGTCGCTCTCATCTGGCTTCAAGTGAAAATACTTGATAGTTGTTACCAGGTGTGTACGCTTTATGTGCTCCACGTAGTTAACGCTGCTTTTAATGTATATATTACATCCGCAGCAGTAGTAAAGAGAATCGGCTGACTGTTGTTCGTCAATCTCTCTGTTTAAAGTTGGGGTTTTAGCCATGTCAGGTTGTTGAGGTGTATCAATGAGATTATGAGTGGTTTTGATGTGCCTTCGGAACATCGACTTGGAGGGATACTTTTGTTCGCACGCTTCACAGTAGAGCCGAGGATTATTAATATCTGGCTTTATCTGGAAGTGTTTAATTTTCAGCATCGAATGAGCGTTTTTGATGTGCTGCTTGTAATTCCTGTAGTTATTGATGTATTGGTTGCATCCACAGCAATAGCAACGGGATTTTTTTAAATGCTGATCATCAGCAAACTGTTGTTGTTGTGCTGAATCAAGTTGATGGATATTCTTTAAATGTTGTCCGAAAGCCCACAGATCTTTACAGTTTTTTTCACAAGCTTTGCAGTAAAAATTAGGGTCTTTGATGTCTGGTTTCAGGTGGAAAGACTTGATTTTTGACGTCATGTGTCTATGCTTGATGTGCTCCAAGTAGCTAGAGTATCCACTGATGAATCCATCGCAGCCACAGCAATAGTAAAACGAAGTTTCTGAAGGCTGCTCGCCTGCTTTTTCAAGCCGTGATTTTGTATCAAGTTTGTGAAGAACACTCATATGAGCTCGAAATGCGTTCTTTCCCGAGAATTTTCGCTCACAAGCTTTGCAGTAAAAATTGGGATCATGGATGTCTGGTTTTACTTCAAAATGTTTGATTGTTGAACTTGGATGACTGATTTTGATATGGCTCCTAAATTCAGAATATCCGACAATGTGTCTATTACATCCACAGCAATAAAAAGAAGAGGTGTCGTTAGAGCTTCCAGCCTTCGAAAGTCTTGTCATATGTTTGATGTTAATTTTGTGTGTGAGCTTCAGATGCTGTCGATATAATATTCGTGTTTTATATTTTTTTTCACAAGCAATACAGTAAAAGTTGTCATCATAGGGATCGGGCCTGAGATGAAAGTGCTTAATTCGCAGCCTTGAGTGTCGAGTTTCGATATGCTTCAAGTACATGGCGTAGTTTTTGATACTTCGATTACATGCACAGCAATAGTAGTCGGTATCATCTTCCGCAGAGTGACCTCTTCCTAAATGTGTGGTTGCAATTAACATCAATTTCCAAATTTTACACAGTCTATGGATATACATTACCGTCGAGTGAAACATTATCTTGCTCTAAACTCTCTCGCTTCACCGCATCCTCCAGTTTTAGAAAACTCTCTTCTTGATTGAAGTGTACGTTGCCAATTCCCTCATTTTCATGGGCAATGTCACCGTCACTTGAATTGATACTTTTCTCGTCAGCGACAAAATAAATCCCTTTCTTGGTGTCACGGGCGTTTCTGGTCTTGACTTCCTTCATACTATCATCTTCGTCCAGATCCTCCCCAGCTCTTATCCTTTTTTTTCTGGGGGTGATGGTATGATCTTCGCATTCTCGCTTCTGTGTTGCAGCGTATTCAAACAGGGTATCTGGATCACTTGGTTCAGATTTGATGAAAATTTCATCCATGATACCTTTATGATCTTGAAGTATTGTAGCTTTAGGATGATATGCTATACTATCTACTTGTGTTTCAAATCAGAAATTTCTGCATTCATCCTGCTAACATTCCGTACTTACTCGTAAACTTGTCTTCTTGCTTCATTGTTGATGGAATATGTGAAAGATCCATTGTGGGTTATGCCAGGCCAGTGTGATGGCTCGGTGCTCCAAACACCCAAGTGCACTAATTGTACCTTCATTCATAGAGGGTTTTCGAACAAAACAAAACAAAAAAAAAAAAAAAAAAAAAAGAGAATGCAAAGTAACTTTAAGCCACGTTTCCCAAAAGCAAAACAAGGTCTGTAAACTGCTTGCCTATTGAATATGAACGTCTGTATCAAGACATTGTTCTAATTGATCTTTATTTCTGAGCTCTTTCTTTTTCGTTTCGTCTGCATTTGATGAACCTTGCGGCAATGCAATTGTAATTCGTTTACTGAATTCATGCTTATTTTGCACACAGAACAGTAAAAATTAGGATTACTAGGATCAGGCCAAATATTACCAAAATCCTTTGTCGTTTTCATGTCAATAAAATGAACCAAGTGCACATGAATTCTGTAATTCCAACTAGAAAGGAAAACTGAATTGCATTCATGGCAGTAATTTTCTTCATTGATGTCAATTTCCCTTGTGGAGGAACGTTCTCCTAACGAATTTTCGATACTGGGTATATGTTGCTTATGTATATTTGATGATGGGGCAACTATCATGCCAGACGCTTCTTCTACGCTTCTTTTTTTGCGTGATTTGTAATAGGAGCCAGGGTCTTCAGGGTCTGGGGATTCTTCATCGGATCGGAATCCTTCAGCAAGCATTGTATTATAATGATCCACCAGTAAACATTGAGTATCAAATTGAAGGTGGCAACAAATGCATACATAGCTGAAGTTGAGTAGATCAGGAAGTGTATCATGGTGTGAAATTAGGTGTTTTCCGTGTTGGTCTTTTAAATGTTGTACATATGGAGCACTGGTCTCATATTGTTTCTGGCACAGAAGACAGTAATTGCGTGGAGTTATTATTTTGGGAAGCTTGTTCGGGTTTTTATCGGGTTTGTATGTCTTATGCCTGTAGTCTATATGTCTACGAAACAAATCTCGTGTCAGGTAAGTAATGTTACAAGTAACGCAATAATTTATGGAGTGCCCTGTTGATGGGTGGTCTAAAAATCGTAGTTTACACACACGATCTTTATAATCCTTTATCGCCCCGTGATTTCCATTACAAACTTCACAAGGATATGCTCGAGTTTCTAAAATTTCAGTGCAATCGTATCTTGGCAGTATGTAATGGACTAGTTGTAAGTGTCGTTGGTAGCGTTCCAGAGATTTACATTCTCGCTCGCAAGCTCGGCAATAGGTAGTGATTTGGTCAATTGGTTGGTAGTGGACATGTCTTATTTTTTCTGAATCAATTTGTACATTGTGAGTTATTTTCAAATGATGTAAAAATTGTTCGTAATCTGCTGTCGATTCATAACATAAACTACATTGAATTCCTGGATTTTTGAATTCAGATGCTGTATCTTCGTCTATAATAAACTATAATTAGTTAAATGTCATATAATGTCAAGAGCCTCATTAGCATACCACCAATCGAAAAGGAATCATACATTTCGACTTCTTGGTTTATCAGATCGTTGTTGTTGTTCTTAATATGAGCCATGCCACCGGTAAGAACAATTGTGTCCTCACTCTTATGAGCAATATCTTTGTAATAATTTGAGAAAATTAGATCACTGTCAGTTTATTATTAGAATCCTGCGGAAGCACAATAATACAATATTAAACCCACAAATTGCCCACTTCCAATGCGCACTCGCGAGCTTCTTTGAATGCATAGTCTATGAGGTCATCTGCATTCTGCTCGTTATTTTTCAAAGCAAAATTTTCACAGGAGTTTATTTCATCCAGGCTGCTAGCTATGACGGTCATTAAGTTGATTATATTTTGATTGTTACAAATGTAAAGCAGATGTAAAAAGTTTCTTTACCTCTTGGCTCCATTTTCTTTATTCAATAGGCTGGCATGGAAAAAAAACTCCTGTTGATGATTTGTCTGATGGCTGCAACTACTATATTGTTCACAAGTCACTTGCTCCCTGTGAAGAACCGCGAAGTTCCGCAAAAGACATAATTGATTTGGCCATGAATTAATTATGTCAATATTATATATACATACAATACGAAGCCGGAACTATGAAAAAGCCTCATCTTGAACCTTGGTACTAGTCTCACATCTGGTCAATGGTAGAGATTGGGTTTGATGCTTTAAAGGACATTGATGCTGTAACCACTGAATCTGCGGGCCACTCAGGTTGGAAACGAAAAATGCTAATAGACATATCTCGTCGCTGAAAATAATGGATTATATGAAATTTGAGCGCAGACTTGACATGATTTTTCGACAAAACATAAGCGATCATTCAGAAGCTCTGGAATTTGATGGCAGTGAAGCAAGTATTAAAGACATTGGTAATACTGGCGCAAAATATCCGCATGAAAGAATGTGTAAGCTTCTGCGTGCGCTCAAGAATATGCCCGAGAGACTCCATAAAGTATTGTTGAAGACTGACCAGCGCAATAAACACAATTGAGAACCGTAGGATTTATACTCAGTGTTCTCAATAGCTATATGTTCACATTGAATAAACCTACTATATATATTTCTCGTGCCAATTTTTACAAAGCTATCAGAATAAACCTACTATATATATTTCTCGTGTCAATTTTTACAAAGCTATCAGTATTGCTTCGCACATCTCTCAGTTTAGATCTACAATTCCTGCAATCTACTCCGCCTCAGCCTGTCCCCAAATTGTTGAAGTCATGAATTGGGTTAACGCTTTGACAAAACCTCTCTGGATTTGGATACCTGTTTATTGAAACTACCTCCTCCCCCAATGCCAGTGACCTCCAGCTTGACAGAGACAGCCTCCACCTCAACAAGAGCATCTTCCAAGAAGAAATTAAAAAGCCAACAGTAATGATCCTCTTCCCATGTGTACCTGTTATATGGGACTAAAGATTTACATGACAATAGATAAGGAAAAAAAAAAAAAAGATATAATAGGTAGACACTATGTCAAAAATAATGTAGAGTTACTAAAACACTAATGAACTATCTCAGAGAGAACAAAAAGCTATATTATTTAATGCTTTGGTATAAATTATATTTTCAAATGTATCAAATGGGGCGATAATATATACAAATATATATTAACGGGCAAGACATGAAATAGGCTTAAGGTGTCTGTAACCCCCTCCAACGTACAACATACCTATACAAAAAGCGTCAATCGAGAAGTTCAAAAGTGCAAGATGTTTTCAAAAAACCCCAATGGGCACTGGAGAAACAGTACTGACGAGGTTGTCCTGACGTTAATTTCGTGTCAAAAAAGTCTAGGCCATGAGATTTCATTGATAAGGGGCAGCAATTTGATTACAGACGACAAAAAACAAACTGCTGGACGTAGTATTTTAGAAGCAATGATGTGTATTCCAAAAATCATGACTACAGCTAAACTTCATTAGCAATTTAAAATCAAATGCACGAATAGACACAAGTACATGACCGACCAAAATGACGTTAAAAAACAAAGAAATGATTATATACTTGTATTAATTTCATTAAGAAGAACGGCCGCTATCTTATATCTTGTAAAGTGTCGTCTCTCTAAACCGTCAAAGATAAGAAATAAGACCACATTCGATTACATGCAATGTATAGCATAATATACATACATGAGTCTCTGTATTTTTGGCACCAAATAAAAATGTATATCAATGCATTATAATAAGTACATGTGCTTACATATATTCTACATCATAGTAGAATATATGATCTGCAATTTTATTTTGTTTGTAAATATTTGTACAGTACATTGGAAATAGGGTAAAAAATAAAGTTGTTTTTTTCATAGACAGGAGTGAGTGATACGGATATGGACAGAAAGGAGTACGTAAAGAGAGGAAAAGGTATAAAGTTTTTAAAATTTCTATGAAATTTACGTGAAGGAAAGGAAACGATGGTGCAATATGAATATAAAGCATTTAACCCATAACGAGCGAAGGTTTGTCCATCAAAAATGGTGGGTTCTTATATTGTAGAGGTTTATAAGACCAATCTTGTTCTTGCTGCTGTTGCTTTTGCTGATGCTGTTGCTGATGCTGTTGTAATTGTGAAAACGAAGACTTTTGAGAAACGATTGGAGTGTCAGGCATTTTAGGGTGTTGTAGATTTAAAGAATAGGACAAGGAAGATCTACTATAATTATTGGTCGTAGCTGCCAATACAGAGGGAGCATCCGTGGCATCACAGCAAAGATCAGAGTCCACCCAATCTGGAAGATACGCTTCAGCGACTCCATGGTTGGTTCGCCACCAGTAGGTACGACGTACTGAGAACCGATTTAGCTGATGGGAAGTAGGTTCTATTTTACTTTGATTGCCTGATTCAGAGCGATCACTAAAAGATATTTCGAGCAGTACATCCAAATCAGTTGGACTATTGTACTCGATGTGCCTTTTTAAGCTGGCATCTCTACGAATGGCTATTTTGGTGAAGCCATTTCGACGCATCTGCTCAATCTGCTTATTTGTGGATTTGTCTAGCTGAAGCCATTGGTTCTCTTGCCATTCAATCTCATATTTAGGTGCAAAAGGGCGAGTGATACGATGACGCTGATAGTTGCGTCGATCGGAACGAGTCATCCTGTAACGCAGAAATTGGCCAAGTGGCACAGAGTCTTTGCTGTGAACACTATCATCGCTTTTGTTTGGTTTTGGCAGTTGCATACGGCCTATTTTCAAGGAATCCGTGGGTGTCGGTGGTGTTGATATGGTGGTAGAAGGAGAAGCAGTAGTGGTAGCAATAGGTGAAGGAAGCGCGGCTTCCGATTTTCTAGTTGTGATTTTTGGCATCAAGGGAGCAACTGTGGTAGGTATTGCCTTTTCATTGGACACCCGCTCCTCCGGCATTGTAGGCCGCTTGTGCTTATTGAAGAGTGATGATAGTTTGAACCAGGTGTTGCTATTCATTGCAGATTTCGATAATAGAGGGCTATGAAGTGAGAAGATGCAAATTTACAGTAAGACAATCATTGTATATATAGTTTTTTTCTATGTTTGTGAGACACAACCTAATCGTTAGTATATAATGCTACCCTAATCTTGATGTTTATTATTTCCCTCTCTTTTTTTGTCATATCCGAGATTTTCTTTTTTGAAATCAGGAGACAGGAGAGATTACATACACGTTATGTAGGTGAGTTAAAACGGATAACATAACCACGGAACAAAAATTGGCTTAGTATTCCGAACAACAGTGCAGTTGAATTGGCCACTACTCAATGCAGCCCTCATGATAAAAGATTGACAACATGTTGGTCATATGGTCAGAAGTTATATTTAAGGCGGGAAAAAAAAACAAAAAGCTTTTATTTATCGCCAACATGAATGTATCATATACTTATTCGTGTTCAAACAAGCCGGAATCTCATAGTGTCGCCCTGTTGGCTGTGCAACCATCACACATTCATATTTCACACAATTTTTTTCCAGCCGCTAGGCTTCCGAAGTGGGTGCTCTTTTCAATAAGAAAACATGATTTACCATGCAAATGTATACATTTAGTATTATGAAATTAAGATTACACAGCAGATTTAGAGTGAGGATGTGCTCATTTATGTAATGTATAATTAGAAATAGTCATATATATAAGAAGCGAGAAAATACAAATAAATAAACAAAAGAATTATCTTTTGGATGTGTTACTAGCATTTGCAGTAGTATTGGAAGTGGTGGCCGAGATGTCAGCCTTGACCATTTTAAGTACTATTTGGTTGCCATCTTCATCGGTTTGAATGAATTTGTCTCCATCAACATAGCCAGAAGACGAATTGGATGACCTGTTTGTTAAACTACTGCTGACGCCACTGCCCCTTCTAATAATCGGTGTACCGACAATCGGCCCCATAGGCGATCCACTTCTGGTCGTTACTGAAAAAGACGGCGCATCGTCCACGGCATCTTTGAATGTGTTTACTGTGACGTATTGTGTCTCTCCAGTCTCTGACTTGGTCGCTAATCCATCGCTATGACCGTGATCTATAGGGACGAAAAAATTAGCATCAACATCATCATATCTGCTTCATACCGTTTCATACCTTTCATAAACCTGGAAGAACGTAGCACACAAGCACAAAACAGGGAAGGATATGATATCATTTTTAGTAGTGTCATACGTGATTGTTCAAACAACACTTCTTACCTTGATAGTTCCTCCCAGCCACCACCTACGCGAACCATAACCATTTTACTGGGCAAAATACGACAATACACCAATCTAGGATGTTCATCACCAAACCAGTATTTACCAGCTTCACCAGGAACCATTTTGACCTTCATTTTATAGGGGCTATCATTCACAATCAAGCCCAATTGTACATCAAGTTCATTCTTTGGATCCGAAACGTAGTTTTTGCTGGAATTAGAGGGCGACGAAGGCGTTTTGGATGATCTTCGAGTGGCTGTATGACTAGGCGATGTCATCTTCATTTCTGTAGAGAGCGTAGATGACCTAAAGCTACCCACAGGCCGTGGTGCCGATGCTGGCGAGTGAGGCCCGTTCTTTGATCTACGCGACCTCCGCTCTTTGGGCGTCGATTTAGCCATAGCCAACTTGGTGAAGAACTCATGGTTCAATTCCTTGATGCAAGTTTGCAGCTCCTTCTCGCGAGATGATACAGATGCTTGCATGTCGGCCCAGTCCTTCTTGGTCTTTTTCAGCCGCTTTGCTACTCGTTCGTTGTCATCCAGGAACTGCTTTTGCGATTCTGATTTCACTTTGACTAGCAAATCTAAAATACGGGGCTCGCTTTTCTTGTATGTGGATACTAACCGCTTAAGCAACGCCTGCAAGTCAGACTTGTTGAACTTGGATCCTACAACGCTCGCATGCTGTGCCGATGTTTCTTCCACCACTTTGGATAAATAAGCAATCTCTGCGTCAATCTGATCGGTGATACCAAAGAATTCAGTGATGCTTCCCTCAGTATGTGCTTGCTTTCTGCGGTGCTTGACTAATTGACGCAGATCTTCAATAGATTTTGAGAGCTTTTCTCGCTGGTTCTTTAGCGACAGTGTTCCTGATGTAGGCGACGAGCCAGTGACAACCTCACTGCGGCTTATACTCTTCATCAAATTTTCAATATCGCAGGAGCTCTTTTTCAGGGTAACATCTATTTCCTCCTGAATCTCGTCCAGCTCCTGTTCTTCTACAGATACATTTTTGCCAGATAGCTGAAGTGCCTCAACCCTATCCTTCAAATCTTCAACATACTTTAATGATTCTGCAAGTTTGGATGATACAGTTTGGCGTTTATGCAGAATGTCAAGTCTGTCTCTCGTGTCATCGGCGGAAGATTTGATTTCGGCCCACTTTCTGTTCATGTCATCTCTACGTCTGTCTACAGCTTTGGTGATTGCGCCTGTTCGAGTGGCGCTTATTCGTCTGTTGAGGTTCTTTTCTAAATCGCTGCATTTTTGGAGGAATTCTTGGATAGATGCTTCAATGGATTCGTAGCGCTGCATAAAGTCTCGCAGCTCGGGCAGATCTCGAGTCCTTGCTGCTCTGGTGGATGCCTTATTGCCATTATAAGATCGAGACCCCGTAGCTTTGAGTTCTGTAACGGATCTGCTAATTTCCCTCTCGAATTTCATCAAACGGCTCAATAACTTGAGAGATGTAACATAGTCATTTTCAGTCTTGAGAGCAGCTTTGAGCTCTTGGAGCAGCTTTTCCAGTCCTGACTTGTATTCCTCCACCTGAGAAACAGGATGTTCATATGTCTTGACAAGCTTGGTGGCCTGATCTGACACAATGCCGTCATACTTGATCTTGCATTCGCTGCCAATGTCTTGGATATGTGACAACGCTGCGCTGTACGCAGTGATAATATTGTTGATAGAGTCGATTTTTTTTAGCTGGTGTTCAGGATTAGTATTTGCCTGCTGACGAATATAAGATATTTGGTCTTCGCAAGTCTTTGACACTTTGGCGACCTCATTTTTGAACATTTCAAACAATGTGAGCCTTTCTTTATCCAGTCTTCTCTGGTCCAATACTTTTTGGATTTCATTTTTCAATGCTCGTATCTCCTGGCTGCGCTTCATGAATCCAGTTTTGTTGGCTTCATCTTCAGACAGATCAGTAGAGTTTTTCACTGTGCTTTCTAGCTCTTCTTGGCTCATCGACAGAGCAGCCAATCTCTTTTCATACTTTAGAAGCTTGGTCTTGGTCGTAGAAGATGGCTGATTCACAACCAAAATCTTGTCCATATCGTCTTTTAATTTCTTGAGCGAGGACTCAAGCTTGTCCAGCTCATCACATCCCTCAATCCACTTGGAAGTTCTTGTCACAAAAGCCGCCAGGCCCGAGTTTTTGCCTTGCAGCGTTTTCCAAGCGAAATCCACGTTTTGCTGCACTTGCTTAGATTCAGGGGTAACAACACCCTGCACTCTCATGCCAGTATAATACGAGCATGAGTCGTCATAGAAGCCTTGACATTCCAGCACTGCCTCCTTGATCTGCTTGTGAGCATTTTTTAGTTCTTTAAAGTGGTCCAGGCGTTCCCCTGCTGTTTGTTTATCCGTGGTCGTACTAAATTTACCATACTGTACTTGTGATATTAGAGATATGACCCTTTCTGCAGAGCTGTGGAACAGTTCTGAATTCTCGGCATGCGTGTTCCGAAGACGGCTTGCATTGATCATGTCGTATAGACTCGTCAGCGATGCCCGAATATTAAGCACAGTGTCTCCAGCTATGTCCAATTTGGCCATCAGGGACTCAATCATGTCTGCAGTTATCGTGTGTTTGTACTCTGCGATTTCCAAATGAAGACGATCATATTTTTTGGACTCGAGGAAATCAATACGCTTTTGCCACCCGCTAATCTGTTGGTCTGTTACATTGGCCGCCTCAGTAGCATTGATGTCGCTTTCGAGCGATTCAAAGGATGTCATCAGATGAGCAATGCGGTTGCTTAATTCGGCTGGTAAAAGTGCGATGGATAATGCATTGGATACCTCTTTGGTCTCTGATAGTAGGTCATTCCACTGATGGCTGATAGCTTCAAAGCTTTCGCACACCTGATCGTATTCTTGCAGCTTATCTTGCTTCTCTTCGTCGCTGAGCAGACCTTGCTCGTCAAACAGTTGAATGTACTTTTCTCGATAATTGCAGAGCAGAGTGAAGTTGTTGTCTTGGGCCTTCATGGCTGTTTGAATGCTCTCAGCTTCGCTTACTGCGTCCCTTAAATGGTTGATGTCCATCGACAAGTTTTCGTCGTCTAGAATATGCACACTCTTTTCAAGAACATCTCTTCTTGACGAAATCCAAGTGTTACAGACATTGATTTGCCGTTTGAATGTCTCCAAAATATACTGAAGCCGAGTAAATACTTCTTGAGATTTGAGTAACGAGGACAAGCTTTGGACCAATTCATCCAGCCTTGAGATCTTTGTAGAAATCACATCTTGAACCACCGAATTCATGGTTTTGTCTTTTACTTTTGTAGGCATTGAAATGTCTTCTTCGTTGGATCTCTTGGGAACGAGGATATCATTGCTCGCAAAAGCCTTGACTTTGTCGACTCGCGCGGTGAATTCCTCGAGCCTCTTGGTTAATTCAGAGGAAGATGCGGCTAATTGAGGCACATGCTCGCCCGCTGATGATGTCAAGAATAGCTCTCTGATGGCTTCCGCATCCTTCTCCAAATCTATCGATTGCTGCAGGAATCGATCAATCTGCTTCTTTTGCGTGATGAGCTCTTGGGCATAAGAAATGTCAGCATCAACGTAGACTTCGGCTTGGTTCAGCAATTCGATTCGCTTGGCATGCAATTCAGACATGAAGCCAGGCTTCAATGCATCAGAAATACTTTGCAGCGATTGATATTGTTGCTTGATATCGGATAGAATAGAAGACCGATAGTCGTCAAAAGATGATTTTTTCACCTTCCACTCGGATTCAATGCTGTCTTGTTGTGATAAATCTGGATTCCATCGACCTTTCTCTTCGACAAAAGACGCAAGGTCCTTCCTCTGCTGGTCGAGCTGAATCATGGCCTGCTTGATGCTGATTTCAAGATCAATTCTCTGCTGAATATACTCCAACTCGTTGGATCTCCAAAGAAGCGCGTCTTGCAGCTTGGTATAAGATCTGTTTAGCATGTCCATTTTCTCTTGGATGTGGATTGGTATGGATTTGGTCAGAGGCAGCTTGACAAACAGCGATGTCACTTGTTCGAACTCTGATTCCACTGGGTTCAAGACATCTAGCTTGTAGCGCTCGGCTTGTTGAGAAATATCAGATCGATGATCAACTAAATCTTGGATTGTTTCCTTGGATAACGTATCTTGTTGCGCTACACATTTATTCTTCTTCGAAACGTATTCCAAAAGCTGTTGGTTCAGAGAGTCCAGACGATCTAGGCTATTGTCCATATTGGCTTCCCATTCCAGCCGCTTTTCACCCGTTTCCAGCATGAGTAATTGTGTAGTAAAAGACTGGCCGAGCAAAAGCATGCTGCGAGACACACACTCCCCCAGATTTCGACATGTCTCTGCTGTTCCCTCCACGGCAGATGAGGCATCACCACTCACTTGTTTTGCCAGCTCCTCAAGACACATCTGAAGGTCAGAAACTCGGGTGGATTCAAATTCGCTAAATTCTGATGCCAAGCGACTGTGTTCTGATTTGAACATGGTAATCATATCCAAGGACAGATTACTGGATACAGCAGTAATGTCTATATGGTTTCTGTTCAACTTTCTGGTCAACTGGTCAATCCAATCCTGGATTCCGCTTGCTTCGGCTTGGTGTTTCAGCAGCTTAGACTTGATGGAGTCTGCATACTTGTAAGAAGACAGAATGGCTGCTAGCGATTCATTTAGCTTCATCAGGGCATCCACGTTTTTGTTCACCAAAACTGTTATTTGAGTATTGTAGTCTTCAGTAGATACCAGCGTCTGTGGCTGTAATGAGGCAAACCAATCTCCTCCCTGTAATGGCTCAATGGATTTTCCTTGTTCAACCAGCTCCAGGATTTGGGTTTTGATACTAACGATTTGCTCTTGTAGCTGCTTTTGTTCTTCGGCAATGGTGTCATTGGCAGTGGTAGCGCTGGTGGTCGTCGATGTGGACGTAGATGTTGCAGTGGTCAATTTGGTGGATGACGTTGTCTCCCTTAGAGAGTTTTGAATGGCTTCTTTTGCTGTCTCCCCTTGCGATTGAAGTTGCTGGGATCTAGCAACAAATTCAGCAATCACATCGTGTTGCTTCAGCACGTCAGAGACATAATTAGATAGCAGTTGCAAGTGGTAGTAGTCAGACTTGATATCATTTTGCTTCTCAAGGATGAATTCAGGTGTTGCGTCTTGTTCGTTCACGTAAGCAGCATAAGTGTCCTGTAGCTGTTCGAACGCATCGTCAGAGGCAATAATCAGCAGATTGCTCTTTGATGTTTCAAGCTGGTCCAGGATTTGCGCGTGCAAATCTTGCTTATTCACTTGAATCTCTTGGGATAGTGCTTCCAAGTCACTTCTTCTCTTTTTTAGGCCCTCGGCATCGTACTGGGCAAAACGGTTGTCGAAATCCCAAAGCGTATGGGCTATTGCATCGATAGCACGATGCGCTTCCTCCCATTGAGCCTCCCAGACAATCCGCTTTCGTACAACATTGATTTCCTGCTTTCTAAGCTCCAATGCTTCCTTGAGATCCGAATGTCCCTGCTCAAGATTTTCAATGCCATTCACCAGAGTTTGACGATCTATAGTCACTGAGTTGACACTGTCGATTTCAACTTCCAGCAGACGCACTGCATCGAGGACTCTGTTCATCTCATGTTTTTCAAGATGTGCCAGCTTTAAAGCAACGCTGTCTTGCTCTTTTTCTAGTCGTTCAATTGTCTCTGTTTCTAGTTCGATGACATCCTCTTGGTCCAGTAGCATGGAAGAGTCAAACTTTTGGATAGCACGAAGCCTGTCCTCCAGCCAAGTGGTGATGCGGAACATGTCATCGTAAGCCAAACTAGCTCTCTGCTGAAGCGACAAGTTTTCACGGTGAGATGCAAGCAGCTCTTCGAGATCTTCTGTGATTTCAGCAAGATAAATGGCATGTTCGTTCATGCGGTTTCGAATAGCTTGGTTTGCCTCTTCATTAGACCCGTCTTGGTCCTCTAGCATATCAGGCAGTTCTGGATAAGGAGCACGCTTCATCAGCACTGTGACCCAATTTGAAGAGTTGTCTTTGAATACTTGAACTCGCTCGTGGTAGTTGGCATCGCCTGTATGGTTAGCTGCAGTGGATGTGCTTGAGGACTGGGACATGGAACGCTTTAGCTTTTCTCCTTCCACCCGCAGCTTTTTAAACTGTGCTGCAATATCGCTCACAACTAAATACTGCTCCACGACTTTACGAGCAAAGGCACACTGCTTCATCACCAGCTCAAACTGCCTTTCAAAAGCATCTTGTCTGTCTTCCAGATGCTGGGGTAATGGGCTTTGTAATTCTTCCATTTCCTGGTAGACATCCAGCACTAGGGAGAAATCGCCCTTGTCAAATTCAGCAATACTGTTTTCCAGAGACACCAAGATCTGGATCACTTCCTCAGTCAGCTGCTTGAGTTGATGGTTTGACAACTCTTCCTCGTCCGAGTGATCCCTAGTCCACCGTGCCTTCTCCAGTATAAAGTCTTGTATAGCTCTCTCTTTGGCTTGGCACCATTGTATGGCCTTGTCCATCAAAGTGTCCCATTCAATGCGCACTTTTAATGTATCGACCAGCTTGGAACGTGTCCGTAGCATGTGCATCATGCGATCCAAAATTGTCAGTGTAGTCAAGGTGATTTCAATGGTGGAAGCGTCTGCAGGGGTTAGGCTGCGGTCCGTTGTGCCTGTTAGTACACGAACATGCGAGCGTAATCGCGTCATGTCGTCCTGGTTGAAGCGTTCGATTTCGCGCCGCAGTTTGTCGTGATGGTCATAGAGTTGCTCTGTAGTTGCCGTGTCCCACTTACTAGCCATGAACTCTTTGCTGAGCGGGTCCACTTGGACCTCTTGATTGCGCTCCTCAATCACTCGAGTACGCTCCTCAATCCAGGCGCGAATGCGTTCGGCCTCTACAAACCAAACTCGCACTTGATCCACCCATGCATTGACAGTTTCGTACTTGCTCTCGACGCCAGAAAAGAGCTCAGCCAGCCTTTTGTCGCCTTCAAAGAGATCGCAGTACTCTTCCTTGGTGTTGAAGATGGTCGACCGAACTGCGGATACCTTGCTTTCCAGCAGCTGAATGGCATCGTTCGTGGTTGCCTTTTCCTGACTATTGTTGTCGCCCATCATTGATTCTATCGTCTCCAACTCGCTTTCCATAGATTGCACTGTGCTGATAACCACCAGACCTCGCTCAAAATTTTTGAGGGACTGGCGCTCTCTTTCCACATCAATGACCAAGGCATCGTACATCCCAAAGATCTGCGTAGATCTGGCAGATATCGTTTGCATGACGGAGCGTGGCAGTTGCCGTGTTGCCACCTTGAAATTTTTCCACACGGTGTTCTGGTACACACTGAACTTTTCACAGAACGCATGCAAGCTTGCCTTGTAGGCATCCGCATCGACTTGCGACCCCTCCAGAGGATGCAGCGAGGTGTGGTCGTCAGTAGGAGACACTTGGCCAAGCAGCTGCTTGTATTCAGCCAGCTCCTTCTCCAACACATTGGCGCGTGCCTGATACTCTTCAGCACCTTCTTCGGTATCAATCAGTGCACTTTCCACTGTCAACAGATCGTCCTTGGTGGTGTTCAAAAGGTCGTTGAATTGGTCCCACTCCTTCAGTAAGATGTCGTACAGCTTGGATACTTGAGTTCGTTGCAAGTCAGTTAATCTGATGAGCGTGTCGTCTGCAGTTTCAGGTGGTGATGTCAAAATGTCCTTTGCCTTCTCCGCCGTCTCCAGATGCTCTACCTCGCTGTCAGCTTGCTCCTCAATGATCTCCAATGCATCGATGTATTCGGATACAGCCAGGGAGCTTACGAATTCCTCTGGTATTTCGTCAATCGTGCGTGTGTTTAGTTTGATGAATGAAAGGACGGTTTCGTGGATAGTCAGCAGTTGATCGAGGATCGGATGCACACCGTGGGGTAGATGGCCAGTCAGCTGCATCAGCAGTTTGCTGTTCAAGTCTGCTTTGATGCGGGCCGTGTCTTCTTTTCCCAAGGTGGACTTTCGCTGTGCCATCTTCTTTTTTCGGCGCGCAGAGGGCATTGGGATTGGGACAGGCGGCTCTAGGTGCTGTGGCGAGGCTGATGGCAGGGATGAATTAGCGGGTATAGGGGATTCGGTTTCAGGGATGGTTTCGAGCTCTTCCGGCTCCTGCTCCTGGTCTTCTGCAGCGAGTGAACCCCCAGCGGCCATGACAATCGCAGCTTTTCGTTTTACGGCGCGTTCTCGTTTTAAATTTATCGGCTCGTCTCTCTGGAACTTTGACATGACCTTGTAATATTCACTGACATACATGATCACACTGGGCTCATGCGGATATTCAACGTCTACCAAGTCTTCAGGCTCTAAGTAAGCCTGAATACCCATTTCATTGGTACCAAGATCAAACGCTAATCTCAGCAGCTGGTGCCATGTGTGCTTCTCTGCCAGATCCGCCGAGAGATGAGTATTGAACAAATCGGGTATATAAGCAGGGTTGTGCCGATGTATAAGTAAACAAAACGCAACTCCTGTTCTCCAGGACCTTGAAAAATCCTGGATGGCTGGTATGAGATTTGCAGCAATGTAATCCTCAAGCTGGATGCGAACCCAGTATAAAAGTGCCACTTTAGCCTCAGCGGTGGATGATGTGTGTTGTAGCTTGTCTGCTATGGAGTTTTGGCTATTGAATTTGCGAGACGACGATAGTGGCAGTGGCGTATTAAGGGCTGCTGCTGCCGCTGCTACTGCTGCTGCTGCTGCTGCTTGCTTGTTGACTTCCACGTTAAAATCTGACTTGGCTCCGTTTTCTCTCTCTGACAAATTCTATTTTTGCAAAAACAAAAACAAAGTGTTAGATCCATAGCACATCCCTGTGGTGCACAGCTAAACCAACTCACACATAAAGACTGCATGTAATCATCGCCATGCTCAGTGACAATCAGCTGGATTTGGTACTTTAGCATGATGAAGAAGATCAATGCCAACGTTTTTTTAGCGTCCCCGTTGACGATAGCCTCGTTTCCAATATCGGGCATAGTGTCTGATCCAACCTGCTTTTCTAAAAAGCCAAGCGCCTGAGCAACATTAGCAAGTTGATGAATGCGCATGTTCATACGCTCTGGCTTCGGCGCTGGTTCGCTGGATACGATTGATAGAAGCTTCAGCAGCTTTTTGCCATCTCGCAGATCGGTTTTGATATTATCAATAGATTCGTCCACCTGCTTGAGCTGTGCATTCACCCACTTTGTCAGGGTACGGATTTGTATGTCTTGGTAGTCTGATCCAATGTTGCGCACAATGTCGTCGCCAACAAAGTCGTATCCGATGGTGTTTTGGCGGGAGCGAGAAACTGGTTTTTTGCTGTTCTGGAAAAGAGAGCGATTGGACCCTGACTTTACCATGCTTGATCCAAAGAGTCGACTGGACGTCGACGGTGAAGTCGCGTTCGATGAGGAATTGCTCATATTCCAACTGTTGTTGTGCAGAGAAGGAAAATAAAAGAGGAGATGTTGTTATGATAGACGTA
>MU619308.1:94904-134442 GCA_025201805.1 Parasitella parasitica
AAAAAAAAAAAAAAAAAAAAAAAAAAAAAAAAAAAAAAAAAAAAAAAAAAGGGGTAGAACTCTCAAGAGAAAACAGAGAGAGAGAGCGAGAGGCTGGGAGAGGGGCTGCATCCAACAATTTAAGCGGATGATACAAAACCCTTTGTGTAATGTTTATTTCGAAATTACATTTGTAAAAGACTATTGCTGTTGCTGAAGTTTTTCAAGCTTAATTTTAGCCTCTTGCTCAGTATTTGGCAGGTAGTAGAGGTGGGGGAGTGATTTCGTCTTTCTGAACAAGTCATCCAAAGAAATCTCCCTTGGCTTTGTGTTTGCCGGTGGTAATTTCGCTGCTGGTGGATTGATCGGCTCTACAGCTTGAGCTAGCTGCTTTGTAATTTGACCGATACCAATGGAACGAAATCGTCTTGAGCCATCGTCGTTACTAGACGAACCAGCGGAGCTCAGCGCCTCGCCGGCTTTAACCTTGCTAATCATGTCTTCCCAGTCAACTTTAATACGCTTTTCTGCTGCATTCTGCTCGTACTCAATCAGCTTATCGGCCTGGTCGGATGTTAATTCTCCAACTCTGAGTACCCGACCAGTATCTGCAGGAAATTTAATGCCATCGACTTTTGTAAAAGCGTCTTTTGACTGTAATCTAGTTTCGTACTGTTCGCCCTCTTTTGTTAGTTATTTCTTCCTTCCCAAGTATGAATCCTGACTTACAGTGACATAGCAATGCGTTTTTATAGAATCCATCCAGAATCGCTTTACTGTGCCGTATTTTCCAAAGAGTTCCTGAACATGCTTGATAATTAAAGGGCGAATAAAGCCTTTAACGTATATCGCCGTCAGGTCTCCTGAGTCGTGTTTATTTCCGTCTGTCTTGAGTCGTTTGTCTATAGAGTATCATTAAATATTCTGTACGCAGCATTGCTTTTCTCGTCGTTTTTCTTTTACCATCATCTTCTTTTGAATCAGATTCGAGTCTCTTTCTTTTAAGTCCCGAGTCAACTTCAGTATCCATCATATCTTGGGTTTGCTTTTCAATCAATTGCTCTTGAGGTTTTTGAACCACTTGCTCTTGAGGTTTCTCACTTACTTGCTCCTGAGGTTTCTCAATCAACTGCTCTTGAGGCTTTTCAATCAGGCTTTCTTGGTGTTTCTCGACTTGTTGCGCTTGAGGTTTCGCAATTACTCCTTCTTGAGGTTTTTCGAGAGCTTGCTCTTTGTTCACTTTAGTTGAAGATTGGTCGATATCTGTTACTATCGGTACCTGGACCACCTCCTCCGCAGATCTCTCAATTAGTTGCTCTTCAGGTTTCTTAATTATTTGGTCTGCAGGCTTCTTGATTGGTGGTTCTACAGACTTTGCAACTGTTTCCAAAGGCTTCTCGATCAATTGTTCGGTGGATTGTTCAATGACTGCACTACTTTCTGAAGTAATTTCAACGGTATCGTTTGTTTGAATGGCATTAGTAGAGTCTTTTTTGACAATTTTTTCTTGTTCAACCGAAGCTTGTTTCTCTGCAGGCTCATCGATCAATTGTTCGTTGCCATCGCTACTGTTCTCTCTTCCGAGCGCCTCTGTCAAACGAGCAACAAGTTCATCTTTTTTACCTTTGGTTGGTAACCCTCTTTTGCTTAGTTCAGCTCGAAGTTCAGTAACTTTTAAACTGGATGGTTTGAAATCAGACATATTGCTAACTCTTGTTTGTATGAATAAAACGCGTCTACTGCAGTGTCTACTTTCTGATGCGCTTTTATTCTCATGTGAGACATGGAATGTCAGTCAACTTTAACAGGTCACGATCAGTCAGTTGCCATGAGGTCTTGATGGATGAAGGCTTGCTCTGTAAGATCATCTAAAGCATTTAATGTACATAAAGTATTTACAGTCCTTGGTATCAATGGATACATGAGACATAATTCTTTAAGCTCTTTACAAGGACTCGCCTGCTTAACGCTTAAAACAGTAGCAATGAGCTATCTAGCTGCCAAACTGACCCCAGTTAATATCAAACGATCGCACTGCTGTGGTTATATTACATAGAACATTCAAAAGTTTTTTATTTATTATTATTTAAAGACAAAACTATATTTCTGTTAGTTCTCATAGCTGAAATGCCATGATTAGCAGGACCACCCACGAGCAGGGCGAAATACATATGGTCCCAATCCCCAGATCTCAACCCCCAGACCTCAACCCCCAGACCCTAAATTGAGCTTCTTTCTTGATACTTGATCCTAAAGTCAAGACTTGTACCAACCAATGCACACACAAGCTTTGAATAATAGGGACTTCCAAGTCTATTGGTGATACTAGACGCATCTCCATGCTTTATCAGCCAACATCCTTCAAACACTCCGTACCTGCCATTGGGACAGTGGCCCACACAAGAACCGCACCTACACGTCGTGGCAGAGCATACATTCAGCTTCCAGTTCTTTATACAAGATGTACCAATTTAAATTGCCCAAGTAATACACCTATTTACTGTTTGGGATGCGAAGGGTTCACCTTCCAGTCGTAAGGGTTCCCCAAGCCAGTAGGCAGGATTCTCTGACTCTAAGCTTTCCTTCTGGCAGAGCTATAGCCATAGACACTACGTCAAAGTCTGATACTGGGTTGCAATGGTGCGACAAAGCGGATGACGCAAACCCAACACAGAGAGGGAACACCTATGCATCATTTCCAGTAGTCAGTCAATGTATCCCCCACAACGACCCGAAGATCATTGCAGAGTAGACCAGTTTCGAAAGAAAGCTCCCTAGAACCGACAAGAACATCAATTAGGTGAATCAGATATGGAAAACCAGCAAAAACCAGGCAAAGTTGGCTATAAACACATCTTGTTAAGAGCCGATCAAGTCAAGAAGAAAGCTCAAGAGAATGAAAAAGAAAATTATTGCTGCGGATTAAATACACGCTTTTATATCGCGTAGCTGAAGCTGCTGGCGTCAAGCCTACAAATTACAGTGTCTATTTGATATAGGCACAATGCTTTTAAGTGATTTTTATAATAGTTTAATGGAAATCATTGTGTTTGGCCTGCTTGAATCAAAAACTTAATTCTTATATGTAATGAAAAATGTTAAAGAGGAGATTCATGCACTTCTTTTGACAGATGAAAGACTCTGCACGTAGCATAACCACACGTGATGGAGCATATTCAGGTGGACGAAAAATCACAGCAGAGGTTCAATGAACTCGAAAATAAGGGTAAAAGGAGCGAGTCATTAATGGATATACATAATATGAAGTACTTGTTGCTAATACTAATCAAGACCACCATCTAGGCTTTCATGTTTACAAATTGGAACCCTCCATGTTGACTCATTTAACCTTGATTTCACGGTTTAAATGAAGACTTTTTTTTTTTTTTTTTTTTTTTTTTTTTTTTTTTTTTTTTTTTTTTTTTTTTTTTTTTTTTTACTTCAGCAAAGATGTAGAGTGATGTCTTATATATGATGAGAATTGGCACAAATGTCCATCTACATGCTTTCTTGTCTGTACAGTATCCATCGTAGTAGTTCCTTGCAATGAAAAATAGGCTATAAAAGGGTTTTGGTTTATACTGTATTTGTGTCGAATTCAACACATCTCCAGTGAACCAACTTGCCATAACTTTAAGGATATCACTGTTCTGCTTATTGATCATCGTTTACATCGATCGTATGACTTATGGCTGCAGATAACAATTCAAAGTTGGTGTAATCATAATACCTTGGTATAAATTTCCCTGAATTGCCCTGCAGTTAAATCCTGCTGGATAGACCTACCGAAAAGTTATATATGAACCTTTAGGAAATCACCTATAGTCCCATTTAATTACTTTACTATATGCTATCAACAAATCAAAAGTACGTAAATAGCCTGGTCAATGGTATATCCTATCCAAATCAGCTTGGAGCAAGTACACTGAAATGACGTATTGCCACTGCATACTGTGCAACTTGGGGATTTGTGCATCAGGCATCAGTTACCACAAATTTGAAACTTTAAATCATAATCTACACCCTTGTCTACGCGTGCGAAATACGAAAAAACTTGCTGTCAAACTCTCCTTCGTGAGAAAAGAAAGGAATCCGTCAAGGGTTAGGGACGTATATTTCTTTATAACAAACTTGAAGCAAGAGGTGTAACTTTATTTAATGAATAAAAAGCGTTGCACAATGTCAATTTTTTTTTCTTCGATTATAATATCTTAGTAACAGTGTACGGTATTTTATATATACATTTTGATTTTTCTTTATCAAGGCGATTTAGTTGACAGCCTCGAAATATTCCTTGGACTTTTGGACATCAGGCTTGATAGTCTTGGAACCAGCTTGCCAGTTGGCAGGGCAAACTTCACCATGCTCATCAGTGAACTTGAAAGCTTCAACGAGACGGAGAACTTCATCAACGGAGCGACCAACGGGAAGGTCGTTAATGGTGATTTGACGAACAGTACCCTTAGGGTCAATGATGAAGAGACCGCGGAGAGCGATACCAGCCTCTTCAATGAGGACACCGTAGTCCTTGGCGATAGACTTGGTCTTATCAGCCAAGAGAGGAATGTTCATCTCGCCGAGACCACCTTGCTTACGGGGAGTATTAACCCAAGCAAGATGAGAGAATTCTATAGAAAGAATTTTTAGTAACGCGTTTCCAGTTTCCATTCCAAAAAAAAAAAAAAAAAAAAAAACTTACCAGAATCAGTGGAAGCACCAATAACGACAGTGTCCAAAGCTTCGAATTCCTTGATACGTTCAGAGAAAGCAAGAATCTCAGTGGGGCAAACAAAAGTGAAATCCATAGGGTACCAGAAGAATACAACGTACTTGCCCTTGTAGTCAGAGAGAGAAATGTCCTTGAATTCACCTCCAACGACAGCGGGAGCAGTGAAAGCGGGAGCAGGCTTTTGAACTTGAGCGACTGTAATATAGTTGTTAGCGTCAATTTACAACCAAATTGATAAATTTACATACCCATTTTAGATATTGACTTTATTTCTAAACTTGAAAAAAAAAAAAGAAAAAAGAAAAGAAGAGAGTGTTCGACGGATAGGCCACTATTTATAATCAAAGTCAAGTGTGCATTTATAACTCTTAGGTCAATCAACATCAAAACATGATTTGCTCAAGAGGCCCTTGAAGAAACCGGAAGGCGAAAATGGCTTACTAAAATGCAAATCTGCCAATAGTAAATGTTTTTTTTTACAAATCTTGGCCTGATTCTACATTTTCTGTCAAATCATAAAACGCTTAGTCATGTCAAAATAGCACTTTGCGTCGAGAAAAAAATATAGACAAAAACCTTAATATATACTTTAAAAAAAATAAAGTGAAAATTTGTAGCACAAGTTCAAAACATTATGTTTATTCAAAATGGTGTATCCGGCAACGTATCAATAGGTTGAAAAGATAATCCAAAAGTTGATCTAACGCTACTATAATTTAATTGCGAATTTGTATTGTCATCAGTATCAGTCTATATACCAATTAGTATTAGCTATCAACTATAGATTTAAAAACTCAAATAGTTACCTTGTCAACATCCATTGTATTATCCAGTTTGACTAGACAAGAAAACGTTTGCTGATTATCAGCTTCATTCCACACAAATCTTGGGTTTCTTGTGACATCCAATTGCTTTAGATAGCTTGTCCATTGCAATACATGGCCAATGCTATCAATTGTAATTCCGCAATCAGAGATTTCCAAAATATCTATTTTGGATTCCTGAATAAGTCCATTTAAAAGTGTTGCCCCTATCAATTTGCACAAGTTGTTTACAAATCCTCTTTGTTGTCATGACTACAATATTTTGCTTTACCTGCATCTCCAATTTCAGGGTTTGAATTGAGTGTTAGTTTTCTTAATTTCGAGACATTTTGAAGGCTATTAGCCAGCACCATCATATCTGCCAAACACGTAAGTAATATATCAATGGATAAAAACATCACTGTAATTTACCTTGTCTTTCGAGCCCACATCCAGTGAAATCTATATGATTGAATAGTGGTTTCCTCTTGAAAAAACCTTTGAAATTATAGTTTAGTGTTGAAGCTGTTGTAAAGTTGAAATTGAAATCTGATAATCTATCCCCGTAAATGTTAGTGATGTTTACTAATATTATATTTCATTGGTCAAGACATACTTTGGTAAATCTGATAACAATTCAAAGTTTAGCCATTTTCCTTCAGTTGCTATACTCGATAGTTCCAGTTTAGATATCCTTTTGAGTTGTATCCATAGTGGAGTCCATTGTGTTAACATATTAATATCAAAATAATTGCCTGAGATATCAAGCGTTAGATTTGCACCTTGGGATCCTATCAGTGTTTTAGATACATTCTCTGATTCTTTATTTGAAGTCGCACGTAGATGTACCTTTGCGCCCATGATTCGAATAAACAATTCGTAATGCCTCATCGATCTCAATAAATCTTCCTATTTCCGTGCCTACCAGGATTAGTTGCTTTAATGAGGGTACCTTCTCTAAAAATGCAGGAAGTTGTTTCAAGAATGCGGGGCCGAGCGAGTTGTAAGAAAGGTCAAGCGTTCGAAGACGGTATCGACTGAGAAAAGAAAGGCATTTTGTTGTCAATCGATTGTTGCACACATGAAGCTCACTTAAGCCCTTATTGGCATGCTCCAAGAGGTATTCCAGGTTACCATCGTCTGTCATGAAAAAAGACTTGAGCTTTTCATTGAATGCATTTATATAATGTAAACCTACCAAGCATTGTGGATGACAAGTGCAATGTCTGCAATAATGGTGAATGTTGCAATACTTGTTGAATTACTGGTAATTGATCTTTTGAAATACCTAAAACGTATCAAGTGGTTGAGTAGGTTGTACCTGAAAGCAAATATAAGTTCTTTCATTTTACACAATTCCGCTAAAGATATGTTTGTGAAGCTCTCCTTTGCCAACTTGAGCTGTATTTCTCTTGATAGATCCACACGCAATCTTTCGCAGGCATTTAGATAGATATGCAGTGGTGGTTTCTTTACGACTCCTTTTACAATGGCTTCTAAAGACTGATTATCTTTGACTATAATGCTGCGAATGTAATCTTCAGGATATATATCATGATCCATAGTGCGCATATGACTCATAATAGGCTTTCGTACCTCAAAAGTCAGTTTGCAGAGAAGACAAAATGACGCCATTATCAAATACCTCGATACCATAATTATTCCAACATCGAACGGCAATGTCCTCCATTAATTTCTGAACAGTTTCAGGAATAGGATCGTAGTGAATAGTGAGCTCTTTTGGCACGGGGAATAATATCTTGACTCGGATTTTCTATTGTAGTGCGTAAGATGGATGTATAATGTTAGCGTTTGGGTCAATTCAATAATCACTTTTTTCGAATCTTTGTTGAATACTGGAATAATTCGACAGTGTTCTGGAAAAGTAACGTCCATACTGTAGCTGTTTTCCAATTTTTGTTTCTATAATACTGGCATTAGTTTGAAGAATACAACGTGCACTGAATATTTAGTATTACAAGCAGCCTCTCCTCTTTAATAGCTTCTGTAAGCACCTTCTTGCATGATTCCATTTGAAAATCCTGCTCAAAATATTCGTGGATCTGGACTCGAAGCTTGAACACATCGATTGTAAGATGCAATTGATTTAACGGATTATCCATAAAATAAGCTTCCACATAATCAAATGTTTCGTTGCTCGTCTTGAGGTAATCTTCTTTGCGCTACAAATTAACACAAGTTAGTGCATGTCATACATATATATATATATAAAACGCAACATATGTTACATATTCTCTCAATTTCCATTGAGCTTCTGTTTTGCGTTGCAATAACTCTGCGTAGATCAAGTGTGAAAAATCTCTGGTATTCAGCAAAGCAATCAGGTGTTCGTCAATAAACTTGATGAGCATCCTGTAAAGCTCGTATTTTTGAAGCATTTCGATAAAGTCGAGAAAAAGGGCTGATGTAGATGAGTTCATATTGATTTCTGTGATCAGCAAATCAAGTTGCTCTTTAGCAGACTTCACCCTTTTGACCATATTAAAGAGATTCTCCTAATGATTGTAAAATCAGTCAAACTCTTTGCAGCCCAAATACTTGTAATTACATAAATATGAATGGATTCTGTTTCTGCGCTAACTTCTTTCTTGTAAAGATGAGCACATTCATTATATTCGCCCATAAACAGATGGAATTTGACTACATTGTCAGATTAATTTGGGAGTGTCATACTTTTACGAATAAAAACCAACTTCTCTCTTCAAAACAAATCACTTTGTCTTGATCAAAATCATGTTTTAGCACTAACGCATACTCTCTCTTTTGACATTCTTTGACTAGATCATACTGCTGGATACGCTTGTATAGATTTCCCAACTCCCACCACGCTGATTTTTCACTGGCATAATCCCCTAATTCCTGGGCCAGTGTGATGGCTCTTCTAAGGTTAGCTTCGCCTTCACTGTACAAGTCATGCACTTTGCTCTCCATAACACCCAAGTTGAAATTGGATGATTGAATCAATCTTTTGATATCGTCATCCTGCGGATCCTCTACATCGTCTAGTGTCATGGTATCGATAATATCTCTTTCAAGCTGATAATAGTGTTGCGCATTCTCGTAATCTGAATGTCTAGATTCTGGTCCATCATTGCTTTTCATAAAGTAGATATCGCCCAGCACTCGATATATGCTTTGGTATAATGATTTCATCTTGGGAAGCCCTTGATTCATTGATTCCAGCTCTTTCAGCAGATTAATCGCTGTTTTTTCATGCTTTACTGCAAATTCGTATTCAGTTAATCTATTGAGCGTGTAATATTAGCAATGAATTTGATGCTAGTACGCTGTATAAATGGGTTACACTAGATAACTTTGACCTATGCTTTTATGGGCTCTGTTTATAGAACTGTCAATATACCTCTTCCAGCAGTACAAGTTGTAATTACAAATACCTCGGTAAGAGAGATTTATAGTTGATGTCTTCTAAAATTCGTACGGCCTTCCTGCTCAGGTTAATAGCCTTCCTCATTATAGTCTCATATCTCTGCTCGTCTTCTTCTATTAGCTCAGAGCTATCTGCTTCGAGCCATTCTATCAATTCAAACGCTGTTTCTGCGGCTTTTATTCTATTACTGCTTGCTAAATACGAGTTGTACTTTGATACATGGAATTTGTAGCCTTCAGTCAAATTATCTGCGTGAGCGTATTGAATGCCATATGTAACTGTCTTGCCCATAATAAACCAGTTGAAGTAAATTGGGAGAAGCAAGTCGTCCCCTTTACTCTCTCCCGCATCTCTCCCTTTTAAAGTTCAGTCCGAGTACCAGTAGGTTTTGCAGGTCTGATTGGCACGCACTAATGTCGAGAGACCACTACTCGTTTTCTCTTCCTCAACAAACAACAAAATGGACGAGCATGGTTTTGAAGCAAGATTAAGGCATTTAGAGCATATTCTATTAGGACAAAATAACACACAAGCCAAAGGGTCTGATGAGACACTGATTAAAAGAGTGCAAGCGCTTCAAAAAGAACTCGATACACTCTACAAGAACAACAAGGTTATCAAGGAATTTATTGCCAAGTGTAATAGCAATATTGATTAGACGTATTTCTGATTTTCTCATATGCTACACAATAGACGAGACACATGCTAAGCTTTTTAATCCTAACACGTCTACATATACCATGGAGAGAGAGATTCTTACACCAGACGTTAAGCTCGAGCTTTTATTAACAGCAAACGATGATCTCGAGAAGTTTGCTCAAGAAGTAAAGCAAGTGAAAGACTTGGAATACGTTGTAAATGGATCCAATTTTGATGGTATATTTTGTTTGCACCTGGTTCATTGCTGGTCGATTCACTAATGCAATTATATTTTGTGTGCTCATGCAGTTGTAGAAACATTGGGCCCTAAATTGGCCCATTTGGAGGTGACACACACAGACCGAATGTCTGAATTGAATCAAATCACCAAGCAAGTATCTGATTTCATGGAAAGATATAACCACACTGTAAGTTTTGCTCATTTAATTTCAATGGCGAGGATGTCTTGATTCTGATTCTATGCGGTAGGTGAACACTTTATCTGAAATCTTTATTCAATGGGATCATATTTTGACAAACATGGAATCTCATTTGAGTGTCCTTGAACGTCAAAATGTAGCTGCTTGATCGCCATAAACACTTTAAAAATTATCTTTGAAATAAAATACCAACATAATATTCAAATGATAAACACTAGAAGGGGTGATTTGAATTTTATGCGTAATACACCATCCGTTTGCATTCACCGGTTTTCTTGAGCAAAATTAAACAAAGAGCATTTCGTAATTAACGGCGGACTAGTGTATTGTTGATATCTGCAATGTATAAATTTATTATTTACCAGTATTAGTCCGCATATACCGCATACATTATAACAGATTCTGCTTATACAAAGGGAGCCCAACCTAAAAAAAAGCCGTTTATATAAGTATACAATCATATTCTTAGAAATGTCACATACCTGGAAACATTTGAGCCAAATTGTTGTTATCCGTGGCTTGCTTGATCAACCTTGAAACTTCTTTATTGATCTCTTCAGGTTTAGTTGCAAACTTATGTTGCAGTACTTTGAGAATTTTATCAGTTCCTTTTTGACTACTGCGAAGAGACAGTCGAGGAGTAACAACTTCGGTAGCTTCCAGCTCATTCAGTAAGGTTTGGAATACACTGAGCAGCGAGTCTTTGTTTAACAGCAACACCCTCAGTGTAGTCTCACATGTAGCCTGAAATAGCCCGCGCGTGCCAAGCACACCCATGGCGTGAACCAGATTCTGTGTGAGGCGGAATGGTACCAATTCAGGAACCGGTAGCTGTGTTCCTTTACCAAATAGTAGATTCAAATCTACATGAACAACATCGCCATTTGTTTCGTCAAACATGATATTTTCTGCATGTCGATCCCCAAGGCTACAAAACAAAAGACCTAAGTACGACGACATTTATCAGTGGTCAAAGTTGCGTGCCTACCCAACCATGTGTCCTACAATAGACATGACAGCTAGAGTTTTGATATATCTTGTTCGACTATTCAACCATTGATTGGGCTCTGGAAAGTTTTTCAGGAACCATTTATAGAACTCGGGCGGGCAGCTATATTTGAATGAATAATGAAAGTGGTATGAATAACAGTTATTGGAAAACTTACACAGGAAGGATTCTTTCAACAAAAAACTTTGTTTTTTCGACACCAAGGCCAAGCTTTTGAGCGTTCAGTTTTTGAGCGATAGCCTAAATGCAGCCTGTTAAAATCAGGCGCTAAAATGCTCTCCATCTCACAACTTACGGTAACGGAATGTTTGCCACTGGCTTCCCAATAATCACTCACAATGGCCTTCAAAGGATTCAAATTATCAATCCATTCGATCAATCCCCATCTAGTACCCATCGGCAAAATAGAAAAAGTACGAATATCTAGTTGATGCGTTAAAATAAAAATGAAAAACCTCCCCCCCCCCCAAAGAAACACGACAGAAGCTTACATAAATCGTTATCCCGAGATTTAGGATTTTTGCGAAGGAAGTAGTTGATCATATAAAAGAATTCCATAGTCCGTGCATCATTTCTCAGATCGTCCTCTTTCTTCAACAGAAAACTATACGTCTTGCCATCAGAACCCATAGCCTTGATTCTCTTTGGCTTCTGAAGCGATCTCATCACAGTTACTTTACTCTCAAAGTCTATATTGGATGAAATCAGTCTCAAGTTTTTGTCTCAAATGGGTGAAATTTAACTTACATTTGATAGTCGGTAAGTCAGTAGGGAATGGTCTAAGTGCGGTGTCGTTCTTTTTTATATGACCAGGCAATGTAGGCAGCATACTGGCTTCGTTGGGCATGTACAAATTGAGATCCTGCAAATCGGAAAATGGGTTTCTATAGCCTGAATGATTTAAATCAACAGATTCTCCTCCCTTTTCATTGTCAACGGGGGTCTTTAACAGCTCTAAAAGGGCCTCTTTAACAGCAGTTGCTTGCTATATATAGCCGGTTAGCGTTGCTTACATTCACAAGGTCCGATTCTACAAACTTACCAAAATGATCTCTATAATCTGATTATCAGGACTTTGTGCCTATAGTTCAAGTCGAGCTAAGTATCTGGTTGACGTTCAAAGGCGAATAAAGATGCGTTACCTTTGCTAAATCAAAGATTGTGTTCATTCTTTTGGCAACAAACGGAGAGTCGGAGCCCAAGGCGCCTAGCGTGAGCCAAATGGTATTGCGAGGATAGGCAACAAAGCAGTTTTTAATAATGTTTTGTAAACAGGTCGCAATCTGCTCATTATCAGTGGATAAGTGAGAAATCAACCTTGTCAAGAACAAAGTAAACTATTATATGTTGGTATCAAACGTTTAGACCCATGTTTGGTTTTTGATAATTACTTGGAATGGCTGAATGAGGTCTGGCACTTTGGCCATTAGGTCATTGATCTTGTTCATGTGCGCCATCACTTTCTTGTTAAGTTCTGTTCCACTAGATGGAAACTTGTTTAATTACTTCTCCCCTGTTTTTTTTTGTGAATTAGAATTACGTACGGTTGTTTTGCTGCTTCTTTTGCCTGTTTTTCCATATCGAAATAGGTATTGAACAATCTTGACATTGAGCTGTAATAGTATTTAGACCCATGCTCAAGAGCCTTGGATGAGGTTTTAATGATATATTCTTGAACCATCAATCTAAAGACAAATCAGTAATGTTTAATAGCCAAGGTAATATCTCTCGGATGTTACTTGTTTTCAGTAAGAGGCGCAGAACGAGGAAATCGAAGCAGATAGTAAGTCGAGCAATTGTGATTAGCCTTCTCAAGCCTGTATCAACTAGAGTTGAGTATCGTAGCATGTAGCATCGACGCTTCACCCGCTCTACTTACTTTTCAGGATCAGATCTCAAACAAGAATGGAAGAGCTGTCGAGTCGTCGCAGCATCAAAGGAATTCGGGTGTTGAATGAAGATGTCAGAAAGTAGCAAAGCATCCTAAAAGATACGTTAGGCTGCTAGTGTATATATTATAGAATAGTTGTAACCCCACCTTTGAATTAAACGTAGAGCCCTGATTGTGGTACTTTAGGAGCTTAATAGCTTCATTCACAGACCCTTTCTTCCAATACCATTTTGCCATGTCATAATACAATTCACGACCGCACAGGTGCTCAGCATGCTTTAATGCGTTCAATGATGCCACCATATTACCCATCTTACGGTTTTCTTTCGCAAGACTTAACCACAAGTTGGATTCCATCAGTTTTACCCTTTCAGAATTCCTGCATAAACAAGCCATTAGTGCCTCTTGTGTCATTGGTGGCCAATTAACAAAGTTACCTAATATCAAAGAAAGCGGCTTTTCGTAACTCCAGCAAGTTTAGTCTGTATTGTGAGCGAGGCATAATACGTTTGAGGCTCTCATCCCATCTAGCTTCGAAATTCTTCATTTCTTCGACCGGAGCTGTCGCATTCCAGACTTGCTGAGAGTTCTCCAGCTCTTCAAGAAGCTGTAGATTGAACAGTTGTGGGTATGATTTACGGTATGAGCGAGTACTGTTCATGGTTATCTGGCTTGTCAGGTTCATTCTGGCCTCGCCAATCGTTCTAGTCAGCTCGACAGGAATGTTGTTTCTCATCTGATGCAGTGCGCAGCCAACCAATGCTTGTGCATTCCGCTCCATTGGAAGATGAACACCTCTGTCGAGAGCTTTCCAATCTTGAACTCTCCAGGCAGCATCAATTCTAAATGAATTAATTTGAGGCTGCCACAGAGGAACATCGGCAAGCTTGTTTTCAACCTCATAAAGCAGTGAACCTGCAGTGATAATAAAAGCATGAGCTCTATGCTATGAATCAAAAAGAAGAAGGCTTACCGAATCGATTTGACTTGGTCAAACATTCAAGGTAACCGGTGTACGCGGACAAATCTGACGGACTGTCCAGTATCTTGCTCTTGTAAAGCGTCTCTGCATAATCCCATTCGCCCAAGTTCACATGCTGAGCTATCTGTTCATCACGATTCGTCACTACAGTATAGGTGTCCATCAAAGCCTTATAGTCAATAGGATCATCGATTTCAATGTATATTTGACGGAGGTAGTTCATGATGTCCTGGTCTTTAAAGGCATTGTTGCAGTGCTCCTTCAAATACGTTTCAAAATGCATTAATGCTTGAGGATATGCTTTGGCATTGAACGCAGCGATGCCCATATCCTTATCAGGGATTTGCCTTAAAAAGCCATTGACACGCTGAACTACACTGGTCAGAGTGAGGTCGTTAGGGCTAACACGGTTCAGCCATTTACGACAATACTCGGTTACAGCTACAGCCACTTGAAGAGAGTATCTGTTCATTTGGATTTTTTCAATATCCTCTGTTGGCCTTGCGTTCATATCCAGTACAGATTGAAGCTCATCGATAATAGCGCGAGAATCATCGCCACTGCCCGACAAAATGGTGTGTAGAACAAGATAAGGCAGCAGATGGAGAGCTACCTCCATCATATCATATTGAACCATAGGAAGGCACGCCGAAAAAATCCTGCCTGCAGCGCCAATTGCTCCTTTTGTCATTCGACAATACCAGTTTTTGATCCACTCCTTGAAGCTGTGGGAGTTGACAAAAATGGGGTATTCTATATGTATTTCAGGCCATGCCACTTGGTACGCCGACTCTAGAAAGGGCGCCAAAAACTCTTGAATGTGCCTAGGGTGGCGTCTCCAGTGGTTGTAAGCTTTGACAAAGATATCATTAGTCTTCATTTCGGGGATCGTGCGATATCCAGCAATGTGCACCAGCGTCTGTATCGAGTACTCAATGCTATGACGGGTAGATTCGTCCACAATAGCATTGTACGACGGAAAGATGTGATTTATGATCAGATCGCAGATATAGTTCAAGTTCTCGTCATCGTTGTTGAAGTTTCGCATGACGAAGACTGTCTGGTCAATAACATCCATCTTTATCAGCCCAGGGTTTGCAGCGCCTAGTTTGCCCAAACATATTGCAGCATAGTAAGAGATCATCTCGTGTGTGTTGTATTTTCGAAGAAGGTTAAACAAGTTGGCATACAGCTTGTCCACCAAATATCGACACCCAGGGTGGTTCATCAGTATCTTGTATAGTTTTTCCAGACTTGTTAAAACTTGGACACTGTCGAAGCTGGAAAAATCTTGGATGATTCTTCGAATGTCATTCTTGACTTTGGATTTTTGATGCTCAAGGACATACTTTTTAACAGCGGTAAGCTCCTCAAAATCCAGCAGTACAGGCAGGTTGGAGTAGTGCTCCTCGGTTAGGCCAGCCCCATGTATCAGTAAGCTTTCCAAGACATGAGCCACTTCTAAACGGACATCGCCAGGACTGACAACAAGGATATTGGACAGGCCTTTTACAATAGGATTGATGTACACAGCAATCGCATTCTGGTCTATTAATTCGATATACGCTTTCCATAACGAGAGGGAGTCTATTTGCATCTCTGGTAATTCTGTAACAGTGTTAAAGATCTTCATCAGCTGCATAAAAAAAGAAAGACGTTAGCCAAGTGCTGGTGTACTTGCTTCTGCAATACTTGCATGGAGATTATGATTGTTAATGTTTGATTCCAATAATCGCATTATGGTTTTTAAAGATTCGAGGGCATACGGATATTGGACTTCAAGAGTTTGGTTTCTCTTTTGAGTTATGTAGCTGGATATCTTTTCAGAGATTGCCATGATCAATGACGATATGTAATCACCAAGAACTGAATTCTTCCCCCGAACAATATCCTTCAATTCCATGACAGCTTTGTAATACTGTCTACTCTGCTCAGGATGACCCAGATTCATGGCCAAGCTAGCCATTAGTCTAGTATGGTTACTTGTTATGAGCTTTTTGAGGCCGTCCTTCTCCTGCAATATGTTTTCCAGCCGCTTGATGCTAATGTTCTTTGTCTCTGCGTCCTGCTCCAATAAAAGAGCAAGTGTGATATGGTGCGCTTCATTCTTACACAAATCCACCGTTGGTTTGTCAAAAGCGCAGGAGATTCCCATTATCGCGTCTTCACTTTGGTCGTAAAGGATGGCGAAGGGCATCGCAAAGTGGATGTATTTTTGTAAAAAGTTAGGTATCGTGTAACCGATCAAGTCTACAATGCCCTCTGCAAGATCAGGGTCTTTGAAAAGCGCCTGTGTGACATACTCAGTCAGTTCTTTCATGTACAGCTGACATATAGTTTCCCCAGGAGTGTTGTCAGTGTAAATGCATATGCATTTGAGCTTAAAATGAGAGAGTCAGTATACAATATGTAGTAGGCGTGTGTATGCATACTTGACTCAACAATGGAAGACTGTTTTCATCGCCCAGATCGAGAGATACCAAGTTATGAATTATATCTTTGGCTGTGGAGTAATGTTGAGTAAATACAGGCGTCATATCTCGAGTATATGTCAGATCATTATCTAAATAGGATGTTGATTGTAGAATTGAAATGTTTTCTTTTAATAACGCAATCTCTGGGCTGTCATAATGCTTGGAGGTGTAGTCAATCAACCAAGGGGTCGGTGTCTTATTTCGAGCCAGCAAATACGATATCTCAAACATTGCTTTTACCTGCATTGACCCGAGTTTAAGTTAGCTAGAAAATACGGTTTTCAAAATAGATGGCTCATACCAAACCTTCGCTGACAGAGTTTACCAAGTTCGTCGCCAATATATTTGCATATTCTGCCAGATCGGAGCAGTATATCATATCTAATTGAGGAACAGCTACGCAGATCTGAGAGATGCCATCAGCAATGAACTTCAATAAATCATTGCTGACTTCACGATGAACGGCTAAAGCAGTCAAGGATGTAAGCAATGCTAGGATCTCATTGTCATCAGCAACTACAAGTTTGGCTACGAGTAATCGTGTGCCTATTCTGACCATGTTCTGGGACACACTGCAGTTAGATCAATTGTTGTAGGACTCTTCATAAAACTTAACTTACGGTAATGATCATCGAGGTCATTGTGTTTAAATCAGTAGACAAATGAGCCAAGAATTCAGGGATGACTGTCCATAAAAGATAGCAAAATGAATCAAATTCGACACCATCCTCCAATTCAATCATTAAACAGCAGGCATAACTTGTAATGGCTATAATATTCACAGTATCTTGCGTCTTTAAGTCAACATTGAGAGTAGACTTAATAGAATCCAATTAGAATAAATTTTGGTTATTACGCGAAATGTATAAAATTTACCTTGTTGTCTTTATCATAAAAGTATGATTGAAATGTCTCTAGTAAACTGCATTAGCAACGTTCTCTCTATTTTTGTTCCCTGATGCTCTCAATTACCGACAAGTAAATGCGCAGTGTCACGAAAGATAGGGTTATCGTCGACCATTTGTTGTTCTACGAGGTATTTGAATAAACTGCATAGCATTTCTCCATAAACCGTGGGATGGTTTTGGGTCGATGGGTAATGGACTGCGTGGAGAAGAATAGGCTGAACAAGACCAGCACAGAATTCAGGTGAAATTTGTGCCTTGAGGGACTCCTTCAGTAAACTTTGAATTTCTATATACATGCAAATCAGGTTGGACGCAAGTATTTGAAAGTTTGATACTTTGATTTACCTTGGATGGACTTCCACTCTTGTAAGCTGTTTTCAAAGAATCCTTCGACATTATCATTCATGTTAAATTACAAAAAGAGAGACAGAAACGCGGTACATGAACTTTTTCAATTCTGTGTTGTAAGGGCGACTTGGCGCGATATGATGATTTTGTTTTGGTTGTTCTCCTTGCTTCCGCAAGGTAGACTTGATTTTCTATACTGGCTTGAGTAAAACTCGAGTAGACAGTTCTATTTTACTGAAACAAAGGTTAAATCCATCTGATGTCCCTCTCGGTGAAAAACGAAACATCATTCTATTCATGGCGGGGAGGGGGGGAAGGGTAAATTTTTGTTATGTTACACTAACATGTTGCCCTATCAATGTTTTACTGTATAGAAACCCTTTGTTTGATGCATGATAATGTCTCTCAGAGTTAAGAATATTTTATTGAATTTAAAACCAAGGATAAAGGATGGTCCCTTTGATACCTTTGTGGTTTAAAGTACATTTATTTTGGCTTATTTTTTGTCAAAGCTATTTGGCTTTGCCCAAAAGAATTATAATGAGAAATAAAACGTCTTGCTTCGTTACATGAAATAGTTTTATGAGTTCAAAAGTTATTCCGCACTAGTCCAGATCACATTATTCTAACAAAAGTATTATTGCGACTTGAGATACCTTTATTTTTCAGCTTTTACCATTGTCTTCTATCAAGGACTTGTATTGATGTGAAAAGCCAGCGCATCAAGGAGATGAAAAGACGTTTCAAACAAACAAATAAATGTTTATTTCACATTATTTTTACTCAATAAACAACAGTTCTTCCTTGTCCAAATTATTGCTGTACTGCCGTATGTAGTATTTTAATATTAGTTGCTTTTGTGTCCCAAAGCCTTTAGTTGAATAAACTAGTAATAATACAAGTAATTTTCATTCCTGATCTGCCATAATGTAGGATAGGAGATCATGATAGTGTACTTCAATTAAAGATTGGAGATTGTCCAATGATGTGTTGTTATACTTGTCGAAACAGGAGAATAAAGTCTTTGTTTCAAATCAGGAAGGTTATCCGTAACACAGATCTGTATGATTGACAAACAATAAGGTACTGTCAGATCAAAGATCAATAGCCTTGTAGTATAATAATACATCGTACCCTGTTAAGGATATGATGTTGCTTGCAAATTATTCTTATCGATTAGTATCGACTAGTATTTTAAATAAGTCACCAAAAATTTATGTTGTTGTAAAAAGTATAAATAGCAGATGCAAAGTTGAATCTTTAATAAAGTAATCTCAAGTTTTCGTATCTCGTTAATTCAACGTTTTATTTAATACTTTTCTTATTTCGATCTTGCAGATCTCAACAATTCCTACGTCGCTGAGCCATAACCACATTATACAAGGATTGATTCTAATCAATATTGATATATGGGAATAGTAAAATCTTGTTGTTACTACAAGTTATTTAACCCTAATATGTGAGATATGAAAACCGTTGTTTTCCGTAGATGAATTTATAGTGCATATTGATTTTTTCATGCATAGAAGCATATTTATTCGATTGCAGTGATTTTACCTTACGTTTTTCATGTTTGGTTACGGTTCTACGGCTCATTTAGCAGAGGTTATGACCAAATCAATTAATAATTATGAAAATGAAAACTGTTTTGCAGATAACTTTTGATGAACACATCGCCCAGTGGAAACCTAATTTTGCTCAGATAGCGACAATCATTCCTGTTTTTGTAAAGCATGAGACAGTGCTTTTTGTCGCAGCCTATCAGCGATCATATGCAGTTTCCACATGGTTTTGGCTGACAACTTTATGAGTATAAATAAAGCATGAATAACAATGTTGTCGCCAGATAGCGCAAAGCCAATGCTAAGTTTTCCAAGTTAAATCTCGGTTCTGCGGCCATTTTAGCAGAATTTATGAGCAAACATCTGATATGTATGATAAATATTGAAAAATAAAACTGTTTTTGCAGATAACTTTGGATAGACACATTACTCAGTGGAAATCAAGTTATGCTCAGTTAGCGATGGTCTTGCCTGGTTTACTGGTGCATAAGATAGGCTTTATTTCTGTCTTTACCGAAGCCTATCGGCGATTATATGCAATTTTGATATGCGAATTTTTGTTATCAACTGACAATCGTATAGATATCAATAAAAACATAAGTGCAAATGTTAATGCCAGATAGTGCCAATTCAAGGCTAAGTTTTCCAGCTTAGACCGCGGTTTTACGATGAATTTAGCAGAAGTTATGAGCAAATATCTGATATTTACAATAAATGACGAAAAAAAAATTATTCTAATTTATTGATTTAT
This sequence comes from Parasitella parasitica, assembly GCA_025201805.1. Taxonomy (NCBI): domain Eukaryota; kingdom Fungi; phylum Mucoromycota; class Mucoromycetes; order Mucorales; family Mucoraceae; genus Parasitella; species Parasitella parasitica. Next base: position 114,829 of record MU619308.1, read on the forward strand.
CAGAATAAAAATTAATTGAGTAAATTAATCAGGGAACTAAACTATTTATCATATGAAAAACATGACGGTTATATACTAATGAAATCAAGTAAAATAATGGGAGGAGGATAAGATGTAAGTGTGAGACATGGTGGTGTAATTTAAAGAATGGGACGATAGCTAATCCTATTTAGGGTCCATGAACATTTTGTCATTTTCTGTTAAAAATATGTACGTAACATATGTATCCTCCCGTTGAATACAACTTGATCAATAAAAAAAGCAGCGTAAAAATTTCAACAGATATTATCGACATTTGACGCTTTTCAAGTTGTAATGTTTTGCGTAAGTATAATTTTGATTGTGGCAAAATTAATGTTTCTTCGGAATGCGTCTTTGGTAGCGTACAGATAAAGGTAAAAGGTACGTACGCAAAGCTACAATCACAATTGCTTAAGCTTTTTTACCCTGTTATAAATATGACAAGAGCATTTTGTTGTGCTTGATCCTTGGATATATTATGATATCCATACCTGCATTTGTATCTTGAATTGCTTCTCAATTGAAACCTTTTACTGTCGGTTCTGCCTACAACGTACTAATAACGAAGTTGGGCATAATCAAAAATGTTAGTCAGATCACCAGTGTTTGAATAAGCTTTACAAAGATACGGTATTATGGAAATGTGATTTGTATTTAGAACATGGCATTATATAACTCCATAATTTAATCTCATGTTCTCAGCTTAATTGAAAGGGATTACGTACACAATGCCGTGTATGTACTAAGAAAATGTGTATTACGACATGAGGAATGATCAGTTGCATAAAAGTAATAGTATAAGTGTAAGCGTAAACTTTATGTACACAAATTTTCTTATTTAGATCACATATGTTATACGCTAGCCGTTGTAGAGTTGTAACAAGTTATAATGGGGATTTAGAAAATACGTGCAATACGCGGCTATATATAGACAATGATGAAGGCTTTTTCTTTTGCCTTTTTGCAGTTACTGCTGATATTGACGCTGTGGGTTCTGATTTAACTTGTAATAATATGTCATCCACAATCGCATCCGTCATTGAAACAACACCTGTTGTACTATGTCGCCTAGTCCTTGTTTTCCCCGAGTCATTAGTGCAATTCCTTTTCAAGTGCAAGTTCTCCTGTTTAAATTCTTCTAGCTCTACTTTAAGCGACACCATTTTCTCGATTAAAGACATTTGTCCTTCGTTGACCATGTTGAATTTGCTCTGAGTTAGCTCCAGATCTTGGTTCAGTTTCACACATTGCTGTTCTAGCTCGAAATTTTTTATTTTCGCATGAACCAGTTCTTTATCGTGTTGTTGGTTTGAATAAAAGAAGGTTAAGCTTGTAGCAGGAGTCATTGTATTTTCATCATCATCTGTGTAGACAGTGGAGGTGGAGTTCTTTCGGCTGGTTCTATTGCTGTTGCTGGAAATGTACGACGTAGATCGAAGCATGACAGGACTGTCGCATTGGCATTGCCTTTTTTTTTGCTGTTGTTGTTCAAATGAACTTCGACATTTCTCAAGCTCTACAATTGTTAGCTTCAGTGCATCTCGTTCACATTCTAGATCTTGCTTATCGTTTTCTATTTCATCCAATTTAGCAAGTGTTTCGCGATGTATTGCTTTTAAATCCTGTAATTCGGTTAACAGCAGATCTGTCGTTGCTGATGGAGACACAGGCGGTTTGCTATAAGACCAATCTCGAGGCGATGAAACAGAAGACCACCTCTTTTTAACTATGGGCGGTTTGGCTGCCTCGACATTTGCGGCTGATGTTGTACTACAGCTACCTGCTACACTCGCTGATCGGTGAAATTCAGGTTTGCAGGCGGTATTGCGCTGCTGCTTTCTTCTCTTCCAAAAGCTAGTTTTGCTATTGGTTGTCGATATAACTTGCGGTGTCTGTTGCAGCGCAAGCTGTTCCTCTTCAGACATCATTGTATATTTATTTGTCAGCATATCCATCTTTTCTCTTGTGATCATGTCAGACAGAGCCATAGCATCACGTATGACATGGCCATAGTTGTTCATGTAAGGCTCATACAGCTTCTTCGAGGTGATAAAGTCCAGTATATCTTCAAATTCAGAGTTGACTTGATACAGAATTGTGTCTTCAGAATGCTTCAGCATGGCAATAGCTACACGCATGATGGTTTCTGCAGCCCCTTCTGCAAATATTATGTCATAAATCCGTTCTATCAGCGGGATCGGGAATGTATAGGCAAACAATGTCAAAAACCACTGAGATGCATACATGGCAGGATGAATAGCAAGAGTGTTTAAATAATGCGCCAGCTTTGGTACAATTTCATTCAGTAGACTAGAAAACTGATACAGGCGCAGCTGCAAACCTTCCATGTTTAGTGTAAACATAGATCTCATTTCGTACGTCTCCATTAGTCTGCAGAATTGACTTGTGAGCATTTTGTGATTTTAGACAGATAATGCATTATTTTCTATACCTGACAAATACACAGAATGATTGGGTTTCAGGTATCTGCAGATTTTGAATGGATTTTAGCAAATGTGTAGATCGTTGTTTACAGATGTCACAACTTACGTTCATCAATAAAGGACCAACTAAAAAGCCCAAGCCTTGACAGTATCCCACATTTGGGTCGTATAAGCTGTAAGCTTCCAAAATACGCTTCATTTGGCTCTGGCCTTGCCCATTCTCCTGCTTGAACATGTCGATGCGAGGAAATGTCCTTGCAAGGTCTCTTTGAATAATTCTTTCATGAGGAGATTTCTCTTTGCAGAGCTGTTCATAGACTGTTTCCAAATGCAATGAAGCAGATTTGGACATGGCTTGCCACATCAAGCCTCGCACTCTTGTTGGAATGCCAGATCTCAGCTTCAGGGATAGTAGATGCGGCAATCTTAATGCAACCTGGTCTGAATCCTGGATGACAGCTTCCCAGAATCCCCAATCGATTTCTTCCTCGTCGTCATCATCATGCACTTTTACTAACTTTTGAACAGTAGAAAAGTGTGCCTTTAATTGGTTTGACTGAATGCAAATTGATTTAGGGTCTTTTTCTAACAAAACATTTTGCCTCTCAATCTGCGCCAATATGAATGCTGTGGAATCCTACGAAAAACATAATTTGTAATTTAGTATTATTGTTCAAGGGGGAAAGGTGTCTTATTGTGTACCTGTGGCGGCAATAATGCATTTTCTTTTTGAAGTCTGAGAAACAACCCATCTTCATTATCATCCTGCAAAGATACAATATCGTTCATTCTAATTTTATCTATTTGGTAGACTAAAGAGAAAGAAGAAAAAAAAAAGAGTTTTATGTTAATTTGATTTATTTATTTAACAAAAGAGTAATTGAGAGTTCAAAAATGCAAGGGGTTCTTTTTATTTTTTGCTAGTTAGGGGAATAAGAGGGGAGGATGTTACTATACACAAATGAGAAAAAATGTACTTCTAATGCCATGAAAGTAATCTAGTTAATTTGGTGTTTGGTACTTCAAAAAACGAATAACCTACAGCAATCCATGAGTAACCTGATGCAATCATATATAATTTTCAATTTATACCTTGACGAGCTACCAATATCTCTATAATAGGGCTCAACATTGCTTCATAGTCCACATCTGGATCATTCAACTCAGGAATTCCACTTGTCCACCCTTTCTTAATAACACCCCAATTATACATATCAACTGGAGTAAATGTGCAAGGAAAAGCTTTGACCAAAGGACCAAAAAACTCGGGATGAGCATCAATATCAGAATAAACATCGTTTGTCAAGTAGTAGATAGGATACGAATTGTCGACCGTTTTTACATATTCGATGCAGGCTAGTAGCATTTCGCTTCTTTTCGTTTGGTCTTGCTGTGTCAAATCCTTCAACTTTGATTTCTGAAATGGCAATGCTGCAGAAAGCGCTTGATGGATAGGCATATCACCCTCTAATTCACGCACCAGAGACAGCATGAGTTCGTTTTGCGCTGAATGGTCCAATTGCTGCAACAACTCTTCTGGAGAATAGGGCACGCCGTCTGCATGCTCCAGCTTCAAATGATTGACAAAGGCTGTTCCTTCAATTTCGGCAATTTCTCTAGCCATGGATATTTGATTGACTAGCTCGGTTTTCGTTACATCTCCCAAATTCATGTGCATTACGTTGTAAATTCCTGAACCTCCCAGTTTGCTGGTGATTTTCTCGGCCACTAAGTTGATTTGATTGAACTGATTTGGTGAGGTAAATACCTTGCTCCTCAATGCTACTTGTAACTTTGTTTGCTTCTTGCTTATTTTCGTTTGATATCGAAGACCAAATACCAACGATCCAAATTGAATGTAGCGCTCCTCTATTTGCAATAGCTTATCTGAAGTCACCAAGGTTTTGAGAGGAGTAGCTAATTTGGTGCTGGCTTCCACCTCATTTCGTTGACCACTATTTGTAAACAGATTTGACCAAGAACCTCTATTTATTACCTTTTGTTGATCTTGAATATCCCAATCTGAGCCGTTGCTAGGGAAACTAGTGGGATCTACAGCCACAATATCATGCTGCGTCAATTTCAAATGAGACAACATGGGCTCGTGCATACCCCAGCCATGTCCCCATTTGCGTTCAAGGACACGAATCCCAAACCGAGTGTTGAGTTCCTTCAGATTGAAAAACGATGACCAAGGTAATTCAATCCATTGATTCAAATCTCCACAGGGCTGAAATTCTGTGCGCCAATCTTTCTTATCAAGTAGGCAAGTTGCCTTTAACAATTCCTTGTCTTGCGATTCGTAGTATTTCTGTAAAATTGTATATGGTGCCCAGGGTATATCTTTCGTTCCCAATCGAACTTGAGGTAGGATGAGCGTGCGATTCGTCTCCAGCGCAATACGAAACGCGTTCCTTACTGCTTCGTGTTGTGAAGCGAAATCACCATGAGGAAAAAACGACATAAACTTTTCATGTTCACTGGCCTTGACATTAGGTTGTTTAGTATCGATGATTAACGGAGTTGTTTCAATGATGGTTTCCTTGGGTTTATACACAAAATGAGCAAATAGAAATGCAACTGTAATGAATAGAGCTACAGCACTTGTGATCCGCAGAGCATTCTTCATGTTTAATTAACTGTGACAAAGGAGAGAAAGAAAGAGTGAACGATGAAAAAGACAAAGAAACAAAAATAAATAGGAGACCCTTTTTCTATGCTAAAACAGGCAGTCTTTCTGCATATATGGTTTCATCCATTTTGTGTAATTTTATCAAGCTTTTAATTAATACGATTCATTATCTCACAGGCAATAACAAGGGGATTTATTTAATCATAAGAATGGTATAATATACATGATTGTTATTTAAGCACCTGGAAGGAAAGTTGACTCAACAATAATGTTGGTAACTCTATAGGGATCGATGTTGGATGCAGGGCGGCGATCTTCGTAGTAACCTTTTCCTTCAATGCCGACATGACGAGGAATACGTATAGACGCTCCGCGATTGGCAATGCCATAGCTAAAGTCATTGATATGTCCAGTTTCGTGTCTTCCCGTTAAACGCTGATCGTTATCTTCACCGTATACGGCTATATGCTCTGCGTGGCGCAAGCTTAACTTTCTAATCGAGTCTTCAATAGCTTTAATTCCACCTTCTTGGCGCATTGCTTCTGTAGAGAAATTGGTGTGACATCCGGCTCCGTTCCAATCTCCCTTAATGGGCTTGGGGTGGATGGAAACAATGATGCCAAAATCTTCGGATACACGTTCAAGAATATAGCGGGCAATCCAAAGATGATCTCCCATATCAATACCAACACAAGGACCGACTTGAAATTCGAATTGACCAGGCGCAACTTCGGCATTGACGCCAGAGATATTGACTCCAGCATATAAACATGCTCGGTAGTGTGCTTCGACAATATCACGACCAAAGATCTTTCCAGCACCAACACCGCAATAATACTTACCCTGCAGAGGCTATATTAATAACAAAATTGATACATTTGACTACCGTTTAAATGTCCTACCTGAGGCTCAGGGCTACAATACAAAAATAATGTCAGTACATATTCCAAATCTTTGGAAAAGTATTCACATACAAACCGTGCATTGGCCAGCCGTAGGGCTTTGACGTTTCAGGATCAAACAGCATGTATTCTTGCTCTATACCAAACCAGGGTTTGCTCTCAGCGTAGAGCTCCATAGTCTTTTTACAGGCATGGCGGTAGTTTGTGGCATGAGGAGTCCCATCGTTGTTAAAAGTTTCGCATAAAACAAGCTTGTTATGACCACCGCGGAAAGGATCAGCAAAGATGGAAACAGGCTGGATTAAAACATCAGAGTCATGTCCTTCAGCTTGCCCAGTAGAGGACCCATCAAAGTTCCATTCAGGGAGCTCTTCGGGTGATTTTGGTACAAAGTCAAGAGTACGTGTCTTTGATCTTAACCCATTGTTAGCATCAATCCAAATGTATTCGACTTGAACCTTTCCATGTTGAGCAAGGGAGAGATATTTTTCAGAAATAGCAGAGTTTGATACAATAGCCATTTGTGTGTATATGTATGTATTTGTGTGTGAGTAAAAATGATAGAAGGAAAGAAAGATGCCTTGATAAAATCTTGTCTTTTTATAACAAGTGCCTTGTCATGTCTAGCTATTCCCAATCATGTGGCAATGATTATATAGAGTTGATAGTATTTTATATATATCAGGCATATATGCAGACAGGTTATCTACTTTATTGCCATATTTTGGCCCCTTGTGTGTCCCATCGATTTCCTATCTTTTCCTGATTTGAGCCAATCTTATGTATCCTGACTTTCGGACTGATGAGATCATCTGCACTTTTTGCTTCTTTTTTTGTTGTTCACCAGATTTGCATTCGTAATTTGGGTCTATATCAGACACATAGAGTATAGCCATGGTTCTCTGCTGATAATTGATATCATTGTAAAAGGATGATACAGTGCTTGGTGTGTGTAACAGTAAATAAAGGAACTAATCTTATCAAATTTCTTATCATTGACTCCATGAGAATATGCACGAACAGATCTTTATGTACATTTATCTGCTAAAAATGCTGGTAAATTTTCTAATCAAACTTGTTATAATATGATCTTTAGGGTTGATTGGTCGGCAAGAGAGCTCCATCGAATTCTGATATAAGCGGTATAGAATGTCTCTGCCCTACAAAGTATGTGGCATCATCATACCATCGAACGCCCAGCAAAACAAAGTTGTTACGAGTTATTTATCTTTTCGTGCAACTATGCAAAAAAACATTTATGGACACAACGCAAATCACAGGGACAGTGTGTACATACATAATATGTATTTGACTTGCCATTTGAGTTTATTTAGACGAACAAGCAGACTATGGCGTTTAATTTTGCTTTTCATAGACAAGCATCATAGATACATGCTCATTTGCTTGTATTGCATGATATTATGTTGCATGATTCAACGTAGTGTAATAAAACGTCATTATCAGATGATGGCATAGGATTGTTTATCGATATTCTATATTAAGTTGATTTGCATTCAAGATCAAATGCAGCATTTTAAGTTAAAGATGTATTCATATGTACCTATACTGTTTAAACTAAGATCTTATCATATAAATGCTGGGCGAAGCTAATCAAATATAAATGTTGCTATAAAGGGGGAAGATTTTAGATCAATCAATATAATAAACCATAAATTTATTCCGGCTCTGACGTCTTCCAGTTCCAAATACATGGCACTATCTTACAACGCAAGGATTAATAATAATATATGGATATTGATACATGGCAGACACTAGAAACACAATTTTCTTTTCAAAAGATTTAACAGAAACCTCAAAAGACTATACCTGCTCATTAACAGCATGGCATTCATATGTTTAAGCCCACCTTTGGTAGAGTGACCGAATCGCTATTTTCTCTGACGAGAGTCTGTGTGCAACCTTAATATTCTCTACAAACAGCGGCTCAAATAAACAGAGAATTCCATATTTTTCTGAGTTGCACGATGCGAAATGTATTATTATTTTTTACTGAGCACTATTGGTTTATGATGTTACAATTTAAAAGTGATTTGGCGTATGTATACAACCACCTACCAGACGTATAAGATGCTATCGTTACACAGGCAAAGCCCACCAACTATGGTTTCGATTAGATCTATGGTGGATATCATCTTTAAAACTGGGACTTTTCATTTCTGTATAAATTATTTGAATGTATTTTAAACTGGCATGTCCAATTGAGAAAATTTTAGGTCCATTGAATAGATTGACAGAGTATATATTGATCTGATAATGATTGGAATGTATATGTTTATGATTAGAACACCTCAGTAAGATTTGATCTTTGGTGCAGTACAGATAAAACTTTAGGCAACTTGATTCAGATACAATTTTGCCACATACTTGTGGTTTTCTCATAGGAGGGGAGACGGTCATATATATAATGCTATAATCAATGATGGCCTGTACTTCTTATTGATGAAAGCCGTAAATTTTTAAATAAATAGATTGTGTCAGTACCTGGTTTTCACAGCCTAATCCATGTAGCCATTCTACCAAAGTGCAAATAGAAATAGACGCTGGTAAGTCGACAACGCATTGGGTTTTCATCCAAATTTTTTTCTATACATCATAAATATTCCCATTTTATAATCTCTATTGTGGACTTATAAGCGACTGCTTGAGCATTTTCTTACTCTGGTTAATTTTGGCACTTCTTTTATTTCGAGACTCAATGTCCGCTTTGCAATTATCTTTGCACAAAGTAAAAAAATAGCCCTAGCATTAGTCTATCAATATTTTATATTAAGAAGACTATCTAAAATTATAAATCATTAACTCAATTTCTATATTTTATGTGTTTGAAGAGATACGTAACATAGCAACGTGACGGCCAAAGCTAGATCTGATCAATATACAACGATTTGGCTCTACAATTGTCATCAGAGGGGTAACAAGTACAATAACTTTAACAATGTCGGAGAAAATAGGCTTTAAATCTGCTCTTATAGACAGGTTCGAAAGTCGTCTCCTGACCCAAATCCGATTCTCAGTTTGATAGCAAATGTACAGGACAGGTAGCTTGACCATTATAGAATGACACAACTTCTGTCAGATACAGTGATTAACAAGCAATCTTCCCAAAAACCTGGATACAGGGAATTCTGGAAAAAGTGTGTTTATCAAAGAAAAAAGTTACACTCGTTATGTAACAAATTATGTTTACTAAATACCAATTTTTGTATGTTCAGCAGCTGTTTCAGGCTTTTCTGTCAAAAGTGAAGGCCAAATTAATGTTTTTGGGCGTCTGTCGGCCGTCATCTAGTATTGAAGCGTTAAAACGTGTAGTATTAGCCTGTGTGGTAGGTAGGCTTGTCGATGCTTAGAGTAAAATAAATTGCTGGTATAATCATACATCACTTACAGATCAAGATATATCTTTGATAATTTACGTATACAGATAATTTACTTAGCAAGGCTCTTTACTTAAAACTGAAACACTACGCACTCTTTGGACGCTTTCATGCTTGATTTGAGAATTTAAATCTAATTTCTTTTACCTATTGCTCTGTATACAGAACTATGCTAATAATTTAATCAAGATTAAGCGAAAAAAAATCAGGGTCATTACGCGAATGCATCGTATCAATGTGCATTATACGTTCTTTCGTATTCATCATCAGTTAAAGGGATAAAGGCCACTTTTTCTTCAATTTCTAAAAAGTTGGCATGCAATTATCATTTATTCATTTATTAAATTAAAGAAAAACTCATTGTTGGTTGACTTGGTGCCAGAAATGCCACTTTTCGGCCCTTAAGATACATTGTAGTATATTTACCATGCCTCATAAACCTATTTTAAGCATAATATCATCTTGCATGACTTGATTATAGCTTCTTCATATTTCAAAGAGACACTTTATCCTACCCTTAAGTCAATCAATTCTCTCGTGTGTTTGAGATTTGGACAATTTTTTGATTAAGCATTTCTGGATGTTCATTTTTTATAAGCTTTTACTACAAGCCTTCAAATACATGTGTAAATTACTCTTGGTAACACCCCGTTGTAGTCCTTTTATGGGAGTTAATCAACCACCTTTTTTACCAGTATATACCGAACTCTATGTGACGATTGCAGTCATTTATAAGCTCTGATATCTTTATTATATCTATATACTCTCTGCATATGATACAACATTTAATATCCAATACTGATTTTCAATTTCAATTGGGTACTTCTCACAATTTATTAGAATCAGGAACCGTATATGTTTCATTCATGAGTCATTAGATCACTTTGATTTTTGTTTGCCCTTGTTTTTGGCAGGCGCTGGTTCCTTGATCTGTTTGTTTTTGCCTTTTATCCTCTTGCTGGTTCTCAGGGTTTGTTTACGTTGTGCTTGTGGTTCTGATTGGGGTTCGGCAATAGCAGGGTCCACATTTTCATTATTATCAACTTGCTCAGAGAATTTTGCATCAGCCTGATTGTCCGCAAATCGATGGTCAATGGAGTTATGAAATATGTCATTGAATATAGGATACAGAGCATCTATCGAAGAATGATCAGTCTATAAGATTGAATAGCATATCAAATCTACATAGACCAGCGGCATACTCCCGTCAACTTGTTTTAAAGACTGTAATATCTTTCTTAGAGTCTCTTTCTTGCTTGTTAAAATGGTTGCATCATTCTCGAGCAGCCTCAGTTGAATGTCAATGTGAAACTGATACAAGCTGCCATCAATAGAAGGAGGATTCATAATTTACCAATTAACTGTATACAAAAGAAAGAAAAGAGATGTTGAAAGTTATTTTTTTATTTTTATTTTTGGCGATCTAAGTTGGACTGTTCCGTTTGATAGACATATGTTTACTTGATAAATAGGTAAATTACTATCACTGTAATGGATGTGTGATAAAATATTTACATGTTTATAAGTAAAAAGATGCAATACTAAAATTAGATCAAAGCGTTCATATCGTTCCAGTATATCAAAATAGCTTTTCTCATGTAAAACATAGCACATTCTCCCATCGCAAAGTGGAAACATGTAAAAAAAGACAAAACCATAGTGAAAACAGGTTGTGAGTAGACTATGAAATACCAGATACAGCAACAGTTCCTCATTTAGAGCCCGATAGTGCTCGTTATAAACCATCAAATGTTCAAATTCAATTATTTAAAACTGAACTATTCTCTGACTTTATGCACAGCTATAACAACTGGAAAGAATTGCTAATATGCTACTGATTTCCTGTCGCTTTTATTTTCATGCCATATGTAATTGACACAGTGATACAGATGTATATCCTCACTGATCAAAATGCAAGGTTATGCTTTGATTAGTTTTATTAACACCGAGTATTTTGAACTGGTATATTCCAAAGTGGTATTTTACCTTTGAATGCATTCAAGTGCCGTAATTTTATTGCGTCTACTTCATAATAGCAGGCTGCTTAGCTGCTTTTCCTTTGGCTCTCTTTTTAGGAGCAGAGGAAAGTCGCTTCCTCTTCCTATGCTCCTTTTTGAGGACTTTTTTATATAGAGATTTGTCTTTGCATTGCTTCGATTTTCTGGGCTGTATTATATTGACAATTACTTTGCGAACACCTGCATCGTGCGATCCCTCCTGTCTACTGTTTGGTTTTGCAGGCTTGACAATTTTGGTGATATTATTCGTGTTTGTGTCACCATTAAATGCAATGTGCGTGATTCCTGCGATACTTGCTTTGTCCACTTGTCGTGGGGATTGGACAGACGGCTCGAATATTCTAGTTATAAAAGAGCGTATTACATCTAATATGATTACTTTAGTTAGAATCTTTTTTATATAGTTCCATACTTGCTTCCATCTACGGATCTACAGTAAGTTAACAGAGATATTATTTTCTCTTTCTCGTCATTTTTATACAATTGGGATCTGTTCAATTCAACTAATCGTGACTGATAGAGAACATTGAACTGGTATAGTTGATTGTCAATTGGTAAAGGTTCTTTTTCTTGCAAATTCATAATACTTAGGATCAAAGGTTGTAGAAACAATGGTAAAAAAAAAGAGAATACCTTCGCGAACAGATCAAGCGCTATTGTTGTTAGAGCTAATTTCCAGCCCGAAACGTGAGTTCAAAATAACCAACACTAGTTGTCGCTACTCCATGACCTATAGTAGCATATTGTTTAATAATGTGCACTTTGCCTGCGGTTTTTATTAGATAGTTTTTTCTCTGTAATCATGAGTTACTTGATAGCCTTCGTGTAAAGCTCAGATAGTATTTAATATCACACCAGATATAGTTCAAAGTTTGGCGCTATTCTGATTAGCGCTTGATAATACAATTAATACTTACAATACTTGATATTATATATTAATTACAGTGTTGTGATTAATGTCATGGATGATACACCAATGTAACTGCTTGGTATTTTGAGTTTCCCGTTTAATTATCCAGTGTACAATTAAGCATTCAAGCTCAAATTTACCCTAGCAGAAAATAACGAACACAGATTTACTGTCGATGCGTCTAACTGCTGCTAATATTTCTTTGAGGCTCTTTTCATCATTGAGCAAGATTAATATAAAGTGGTAGTCTATTTAACTGATGAAAACAATAATAGCGACAGAATGCAAACATCTGAGAGCTCTCAGCTTAAGGGAATAATTATACATATGACTAAATAAACCAACAGTTATAGCAAGGTGAATGCCTAAAACTCTGCAACGATGTAAAGGGAATAGAATACTATTAGAACACAAAACTTTGATATAAAAGTTTATAGTGGATACTTGTACCAACAACCTAAAAATCAACCAATTTTCTGATAAATAATTGCTCTACTATCGAATGCGCAATACGTCGAAAACCAAAGAGATGATAGACTATCATCAACTTTAAGCGTAGACAGGCGTTATATTGGAAACTGATTATCTGTTTTTTTGCAATAGCGCCACAGAGATATCAAAAAAGCGTTAGGTCTGCTGACTAACAGCTCGCGGATCATCTTATTAGCTTCAAACAGCTTTAAATAATACACATAACAATACAATTGTTGTAAGTCTCGCAGTATTAGTTTAAATATGTCTATGTTGCCCTTAAGACGTTAATCCTCTACATATGCTGTTGTTACTTTTTCTTAGAAGTGTATGTAATATGACAGTATGTATTTTTTACATAATAATTGATAGAACACAAAACTCCAGTATTGTAGTTATGGTACATATTACCATTAGGGTACACAAAACAACCTGATTCCTTAATATATAATGTCGAGAGTACGCAGACAGAGATAGACATGCTTTTTAAGTAGATTGATTTTTTTAAGATAATTCATAACACGTGTACTCAAGAAGCGAAATAGTAGTACTCATATGCAATTATTGCCACTACTTTTCCCTGCCGTTTACCAGACAGTATTATCCAGGCAACAAACCACAACAGTGGGTATTGTTTCCAAAAAGAAAAGATAAAGTATCGTCCAATAGTGATGCGGTTGACTCTACCTTTAACACGACTATGCTGCAACCAATGCAACTGATCCTCAAATTAACGACTTTGGCCCTCAAGCTCCCTACTAAAGTCAAGTTTCTCCGGACTGAAGATGTTAACACCATTAAAAAGGTTCCAACCATCTCAAACACAAGGCTAACACGGTGATTGAAGCATTGAAAAGTGCGGGCAAGAAAGTTATTGAGAATCAACTAAGATTATAACTATCCTCCTGAACGTCCACCTTCCCAAGATACAGCAATAGGTCGCATTAACGTGTGTTACACTCTTTTTGTTCAACGGCTCTTATTTAATGACCATTCTGGTCCTTCTTACCCTGTTATAACCAGAGCTTTTCGACGAGCGGGTGCCACTTTAGGCCAACTCTCTGATATTCCAAGTATAATTAGAATTTTTCATTAACGCTTGTGCAAAGAACTTCGCCACACAACTAAGATATTAGAGTACATTTACTCCCTGCTGGCTTAATGTAACGGCAATACTCCTCTTCAGCGAGAAATTTACTAGACAAAGAAAACTTATCGTTAATGTATAAGGAATATGCAAGCTCTGAACGAGAACTTACGACGATAATGGAGAGGATTGTGTTTCGTTTTGCACACACAGCTGATTTATAAGTCCCCAAATGCTTCGGTGTGATGGGTGAGTTGGCCCGTTTTTTTCCACTTTGAAGTATAAAAATTCATGCTATATTTTTCCGCACATATTGTCAGAAGAATCATAATATCGTTGTGGGTTAAGTCTCCCGACGGGGATTCTATACACGGAAGCTTTCACGGCCTTGTACTCAATTATCTTTAAAATATTAGCTGGAAACTTCTTATCTTGTTTATTGAAGAGCAAAAATAGATCCACTCGTAGCTAAATCAGGAAAATGGTTGTCCATTTTGTGCATGTTGGACAATTTCACCTTGGTTTTTGTATTAACTTGCCTCTGTAGGTATCGACTTATTAGATTCAAATGATTTTATTCAATAATGCTGAGTTGTTGCTATATTTTCTGGGTTTGATCGTCGTCCAAAGTTCCGCAATAAGCAAAGCTTGCGAACAAATGTTTCTGCTTCATGGAAATAAAATCTGCTGAGATCTGCAAAATCGAAAATAAGAAAAGTATAAAATAAAACGTTGAATTAACGAGATACGACAACTTGAGATTACTTTATTAAATATTCAACTTTGCATCCGCTGTTTTACTTTTTACAACTACATAAATTCTTGGTGAATTATTTAGAATACCTAATCAATACTAATCGATAAGAGTAATTTGCAAGCAACATCATATCCTTAACAAGGTACGACGTATTATTATACTACAAGGCTATTGATTTTTGATCTGACAGTACCTTATTAGTTGTCAATAACACAGATCGGTGTTATAGATAACCTTCTTGATTTGAAACAAAGGCTTATCCTCCTGTTTCGACAAGTATAACAACACATCATTGGACAATCTCTAATCTTTAATCAAAGTACATTTTGATGATCTCCTATCCTAGATTATGGCAGATCAGAAGAATAAAACTGTTTTCGAAGATAACTTTGGATAAAGGCCTCGCCCAATGATGTAACCCAAGTTATGCTCGGATAGCGACAATCATTTCTGGTTTTATGAAGCATAATACAGTTGTTGTATCCATATAAAGGCTACATATGTCATATCTAACTTAGTCATAATGCATGGATCATGATATTAATTGTTGGTAATTTTTTTACAAATAAGGAATAAGCTACAAGTTGTAATTAGACCTCTTGCAAAGTTCCAGGTGTTATATCAATAACATGGCAAGGTCTCACATCAGGATCTCAGATCAGTCCCAGGGTCTTACAGTAAATCATGGGTAGTCATGATTTACATTATGCAGCTAGACAGTAGAACCCTAGTGTAATGAATGTGTATATAATACATTGGGAGATGTATTATGAACAAAAGTGTAATTCTTTGGCAGATCTATTTTATCAGACTTTTGACATAACACCAGGCTTATTAAAAGAATATATCTAGATCAGATCGCGGGATGTCGGGAAGACATCCTACCCAATCCTCTTTTTAATGTAAAATAGAAAGATAGGTCTGTCCTGGAAATGCTGAGATTTAATAAGGTTTGACACTTCTTGTCAAACATCAGATGTTGTGTGGATAAACATTGATTGAGAGTATATTTTAGTATAAATAGAGATTCTATCTTATGTCAATAAAAGTCTTCAGTTTTGTATCTGGTTTTATTCAGAAAAGTATTTATTACTTTATACAAACAGCATTTGCATAACATTACGCTGCGCCCTTTGACACTGGCACAATAACAGTGTTTGTTTTGCTCTTTATAGTAAACTACCAGCAATTTTATGCAGTTTTCACATAGCTTTGGCTTGTTATGCTAAAAGTCTGATCAAATAAATTTGCCAAAGAATTACTCTTCTATTCGTAATACATCTGTCGATGTATTATATACACATTCATTGCACTAGGATTCTACTGTCTAACTGCATAATGTAAATCATGAATACCCATGATTTACTGTAAGACCTTGGGACTGATCTGGGACCGTGATGTGAGATCTTGCCATGTTATATCAATAACATGGCTGATACCTTTATGGATAATATCAATAAAAGCATGGATACCAATGTTGTCTCCAGATAGCGTCAAGTCAATGCTAAGGTGTCCACGTTAGATCGCAGTTCTAGGGTGATTTTAGCAAAAGTTATGAGCAAAAGTCTGATATTCATGATAAGTATTGAAAAAAAAAGCTGTTTTTGCAGATAACTTTTGATAAAGGCATTGCCCAGTGAAAACCAAGCTATGCTCATATAGCGATGATTATTTCTGATATTATGGCGCATAAAACAGGCTTTGATTTGCTGTTTATCGCAGCCTATCAGCGATTATATGAAATTTTTATATGTAAATTTGTGATATCATCTTATAACATTATAGATATTAATACAAAAAATGGTTTTAAATGTTGCTGCTAGATAGCACCAAGTTAATGCTAAGTTTTCCAAGTTAGAGCTCAGTTCCAAAACAATTTTAGCAGAAGCTATGAGCAGATATCTGATATTTATGATAAATATTGAAAAATATAACTATTTTTGCAAATAATTTTGGATAGAGGCGTTGCCCAGTGAAAACCAAGTTATGCTCTTATAGCGATAATCATGCCTTGTCTTATGGCGTATGCAACAGTGTTCATTTTGCTCTTTATCGAAGCCTACCAGCGATTATATGCAATTTTGATATGTAAATTTGCGATGGCAGCTGATAACTTTATATATATCAATGAAAACATGGATGCCAATGTTGTCACCAGGTAGTACCAAGTCAACGCTAAGTTTTCCAAGTTAGATCTCGGTTTTACGATCATTTTAGCAGAAGTTATGACCAAATATCTGATATTTATGATAAATTATTATTGTGATGGAGTACAATTATCTAGTAGTAAGGGTAGAATGATGTACTATGTTAATGGACGGTTGGTGTATCTAATTGTTGACATTGCTATCAGGGTTATTACTTACTATATAATATATGTAGATATTATTGGACAAGAAGTAATTGACAGCAATGCGGCGATGTTTATATGAACTATTATAAACTTATATGTAAACAACGATCGGTAGTGACAGATCAGGTTTTCAGTGATAAGGATGATTTATAGATAATAGATTTGCTAGTATATGAGAAATGTTTATGGTAATAAACTATAGTAGCTATTACAGATATTTTCACTAGCGTTCCAATATCTGGTAAAGGTTTTGGACCTATTTATAATAATTGGATGTTTCATGCAAAATGAGACATCATGTAATGTGAATCATTACAATTATTATGAAAAGTAAAATTGTTTTTGCACATAACTTTTGATAGCGACACCGCCCAGTAAAACCCAAATTATGCTCAGATAGCGATAATTATGTTTGTCCTATTGGCACATAGCAGAGGCTTTATCTCGGTCTTTATTGAAGCTTACTATCGATTAAATGCAATTCTGATATAAAGATTTTTTGTTATATTATCATCTGATAGCTCCTTGGATTAAATAAAGACATGAATGCAGATTTTGATATTGTTGGATCAAAAAAGATAATAAAAACCAAAGATTAACGAGATACAGAAACTTAAAAGATAGCTTATATAAGATCGAAATTGCATCTGCTATTTAAACCTTTTACAACAACTACATAAATTTATGGTGACTTATTTAAATTACTAATTGACAAGACTAATTCACAGTGACAATCTACTTGACAAGGTACGATGTAAGTTAATACAACAAGCGCTCCACGTCTTTGATCTGACAGTGCCTTAACCTTCTTTATCCTGGTGCTCAGATCTGTGTTACTTACAGGAATATAACCTTCTTGATTTGAAACAGAGTAATCTGCCGTAATGTAGGATAGGAGATCATGATTGTGTATTTCAATTAAAGATTGGAGATTGTCTAATGATGTGTTGTTATACTTTTCGAAACAGGAGGATAAGCCTTTGTTTCAAATCAGGAAGGTTATTATCTGTAACACAGATCTGTATGATTGACAAACAATGAGGTACTGTCAGATTAAAGATCAATAGCCTTGTAGTATAATAATACATCTTACCCTGTTGTTAAGGATATAATGTTGCTTGCAAATTATTTATCGATTAGTATCAACTAGTATTTTTTTAAATAATTCACCAAAAATTTATGTAGTTGTAAAAAGTATAAATAGCAGATGAAAACTTGAATCTTTAATAAAGTAATCTCAAGTTTTCGTATTATCTCTTTAATTCAACGTTTTATATTGTAATTTTCTTATTTCAATCATTCAGATCTCAACAACGTCTGGCATAATTTAAAGTTGACGTTGAGCTCATATCCCACCAACAAGGCTAGAGGAGTACATGAATTGTGGCAGAGAGTAGAAGAACAATGGGCTACGTTTACCAAAGAAGGTTGTCGACGATATATTGATATCATGCCTGCAAGAATTGAAGCAGTAATCAAAGCTAAAGGTGTTCATACTAACTATTATTAGAGTGATTCTATAAGCACCCTGAAAAATGGTCTGGATGCACACATGAACTTTAGCCCCCAAATATTTCAATCTCAGTTGGCCAATCAAAGTCAAACTTCTATAGTCTATTAAAGTTCATTTTCTCTGTTCAACGACTTTGGTTTCATGCTAATCAGATAACTTTTTCATAAACTACATCTTGTTTTATCGAACTTTATAAAACTTCCGGACCAATAATCCACCTACTGTATCTGTAACACTGAAGATCTGCCATGATTATATAGACAAGATATCATTGTAATTCACTTTAATCAACGTTTCGAGATTATCCAATGATGTGATACACTTGTATAAACTGGAGAATAAATTCTCTGTTTCAAATCAAGAAGGTTATATTCCTGTAAGTAACACAGATCTGAGCACCAGGATAAAGAAGGTTAAGGCACTGTCAGATCAAAGACGTGGAGCGCTTGTTGTATTAACTTACATCGTACCTTGTCAAGTAGATTGTCACTGTGAATTAGTCTTGTCAATTAGTAATTTAAATAAGTCACCATAAATTTATGTAGTTGTTGTAAAAGGTTTAAATAGCAGATGCAATTTCGATCTTATATAAGCTATCTTTTAAGTTTCTGTATCTCGTTAATCTTTGGTTTTTATTATCTTTTTTGATCCAACAATATCAAAATCTGCATTCATGTCTTTATTTAATCCAAGGAGCTATCAGATGATAATATAACAAAAAATCTTTATATCAGAATTGCATTTAATCGATAGTAAGCTTCAATAAAGACCGAGATAAAGCCTCTGCTATGTGCCAATAGGACAAACATAATTATCGCTATCTGAGCATAATTTGGGTTTTACTGGGCGGTGTCGCTATCAAAAGTTATGTGCAAAAACAATTTTACTTTTCATAATAATTGTAATGATTCACATTACATGATGTCTCATTTTGCATGAAACATCCAATTATTATAAATAGGTCCAAAACCTTTACCAGATATTGGAACGCTAGTGAAAATATCTGTAATAGCTACTATAGTTTATTACCATAAACATTTCTCATATACTAGCAAATCTATTATCTATAAATCATCCTTATCACTGAAAACCTGATCTGTCACTACCGATC
>MU619308.1:136102-159711 GCA_025201805.1 Parasitella parasitica
ATCTGCCAAAGAATTACACTTTTGTTCATAATACATCTCCCAATGTATTATATACACATTCATTACACTAGGGTTCTACTGTCTAGCTGCATAATGTAAATCATGACTACCCATGATTTACTGTAAGACCCTGGGACTGATCTGAGATCCTGATGTGAGACCTTGCCATGTTATTGATATAACACCTGGAACTTTGCAAGAGGTCTAATTACAACTTGTAGCTTATTCCTTATTTGTAAAAAAATTACCAACAATTAATATCATGATCCATGCATTATGACTAAGTTAGATATGACATATGTAGCCTTTATATGGATACAACAACTGTATTATGCTTCATAAAACCAGAAATGATTGTCGCTATCCGAGCATAACTTGGGTTACATCATTGGGCGAGGCCTTTATCCAAAGTTATCTTCGAAAACAGTTTTATTCTTCTGATCTGCCATAATCTAGGATAGGAGATCATCAAAATGTACTTTGATTAAAGATTAGAGATTGTCCAATGATGTGTTGTTATACTTGTCGAAACAGGAGGATAAGCCTTTGTTTCAAATCAAGAAGGTTATCTATAACACCGATCTGTGTTATTGACAACTAATAAGGTACTGTCAGATCAAAAATCAATAGCCTTGTAGTATAATAATACGTCGTACCTTGTTAAGGATATGATGTTGCTTGCAAATTACTCTTATCGATTAGTATTGATTAGGTATTCTAAATAATTCACCAAGAATTTATGTAGTTGTAAAAAGTAAAACAGCGGATGCAAAGTTGAATATTTAATAAAGTAATCTCAAGTTGTCGTATCTCGTTAATTCAACGTTTTATTTTATACTTTTCTTATTTTCGATCTTGCATGTGTCAACGAATAAAATATCTTTAAGTTTTCGTATCTCGTTAACCTTTGGTTTCTATTATCTTTTTTGGTCCGACAAACAAACTGATCTTGACTTGATTATTAAGTTTATCTGATAAATCAACCATGTCTAAATATACTAGTCATCCCATTCTACTACGCATTTTTGCTCATGCTCGCTTATGATGTATTATACCAAGTATAATACATAACCGCTAAGATTTGATCTATATCGTAAACAGACTTAGTGCTATCTGGCAACAAACATTTAAAAATATGTGAACGAAAAAGTGCACGTATTATATAAATTTAGCAACTGAAAACTCAAAGTAATTTCATATTAACGCATATACGTTTTGATATAGAGCAAAGTGAAGCCTGTTTGACATAGCTAATAGAGGCATGATTAGAGCAACCTCATATATTTGTTTTTCACTGGGTCACATGTGTATCAGAAGCTCTGAGCAAAAATAGTTTTTATTTTCGTAATTAATTAATTGAGATAAACACAAGATATCATCAGATAATTTTTAAAGCTGTAGACTTTGTTGTATTTTATAAGATGTTAAGCTACACAAACTACCATATTGTTCAGGTTAGCATCGATAAGCTTCTATTCCCTGGGCTCCAATAGTATGTCAACCATTTATCCTTCATATTACCTCAAAGGCAATAAGTGATTCGTCTGTATACCTATTATTACGAGGTCAAACCTTTAAATTCTAATTATACACGAAATTGATCATGTAGAACAATTTTTATTGCAGCACACATAATAAAAATTTAAGCTGTTAAGTTATCTTGTGCATCTTTTTCACAAACTTTTCATTCAATTTTGGAAGAAATCTCGTACATCGATCGCAGTAAATTTTTTGGACAGTTGTGTGATAAAGTCTTTGCACATGTAATATTTTTCACAGTGAGTTTACAATGGCTCTCTATCTAAGCAAGCTTGAAACTTCGATACAGAGTATCTGCAGAAACCTTGAAGATCACTTAAGAAGATGTTAATATATAAGTCACCAATTTTGGATGGTAAAGGTTCTTCTTTTAGCAGCTTCTGTCGCTTTTTCTTGCTCTTGCATACTGACCAAAACTGCTCGATAGTATTTAGCTCAGGAAAATACGGTGAAAGATAAAAAAAACCATAACCTATATGTTCGATGTACTTCTGAATTTCTAAATGAGAATAGATTGGTGCATTGTCCATAAAGATATAATGCCATTTAAATTGTTCATGCCTATTCAGTACATCTAATGTTATAGCCAGAATGTTGAAATAATGACCTTCTTTTCCTTTGTTCACGATCTATACAGATCCTCCTCCAGTTTTTCTTTTCTTTGAAGGCTCAATTTTTTTTTGGGCGCCTTATATTAATATTCAAGACACCATATAAAGCAATAGCAGCCAATATGATGATGTTGTTTGCTGTCATTTTTAGAACAGTGACAAATAGCGTAGACCAAGCTATAGAGCGATTCATGTTTATATTCATGAGCTGCTATCTCCTCTTCTGTCACCTCTATAATCTTCATCGGTTTTCTTGGTGGTTTCAAATTAATTGTTCCGAAGAGTATTGTGCATTATCCACTTTCATTTCATAATATGAGCTTCTTATACTTTCTCATTAAAAAAATTGCACTTTCCATCTACATAGATAAAAGTATTCATGTTATAACTACGGAAGAAAAAGACGTGATTTTATTCAAATTATAATCTATACAGCAAGGAAAAAGGGCTGAGTGTGCCCAAAGCCGCCAGAAAGTGTATGCTCCCAAGAAGTGGTGGCTACGTTCTATCGAAGAAATTTAATGTGGGTAACTGAGATACTCTGCCCGGTAAATCAATGAAAGAAAAAAAAAGCCAACAGAGGAACACTAGCGAAGCTTTTGTCCCAGCATTGAATTATTTCAATAGGAATCCTTCATCGACCGGTCTTGCCCAAACCTAAAAGTAGATAGTGACATGATATGCTCAAGCAAGGAATATTTGTAGCAAGGTGAGGTCAATTTGGCTCAAACGCACATATTTGTATTTGAGAAGCTTTAAGCTCCTTTACCCATGTAAGCACTGCCAAAATGAAGTGGCCATTTTACTGGAATCACTCAAAGACCATTATGAGCCTTCATTTAATACACCCGAAAAGCTTATCCAGGTCGCCATGCATTGGAGCAATTAGCTATTTTGTTTCACCTTGCTAATGAAAGCCACAACTAACAAAAAAGCGAAAATTAGTAACGTTTGTATATTGTTGAATATTACATAGCTAACCGTGAGTATTCACCAATATTAACATTGCAGCAAGTAGTTTGTAGTTTAGCAATAGCTGATTTTAGTCAAACCAAAATGATTATGACATGGTGCGGTTAACAAGTTCAGTAGCAAGATAACACGTAGCGTTAAATAATTGAAATGTAGAGTTCCTCCAATACTCTTCATATTGGTGCACCAAAAGAGCGCATTCAACATGCATTTACAAGAAAAAAACTATACAAATATGAAATTTTTTGTTTTCCAAGATAGTTTCTCATCCAGGAAAAGAATTTTCATCTGCTTCTTCAGACGACGAGGATGGAAATTGAAAAACCTAATTCACAATTTCTGCGCATATCCAGGCTGACAACATGGATGATAAAACAGTAACCCCAAAGTTTTCAATAGAGAGGCTAATCTCGATAGTTTTGCGCCTAGTAACACAAGTTACATATTTCATGGATATGTCTACTTGGAGCTTGGTATTAGCTAAGCAAGAGTGAATATAGCCGACAGTTTGCAAAGATCCTTTCAATTCTGCTTTGTTTTCCGGAAGGCTATCAAGCATATCTTTAAGGATTCTTGGTGATTTGTAGAATGCGTCTTTAAAGTGACCCAAAGAATTATCGTAATTTCCTTTAGCTTCAGCTGCACCAAATTCTAAAATTTAACTATGATGTTTTACTTGATATGTCCTAAATACAGATTCGCAATTGCGACCCATGCTCTTTTTAACCATCAGTATAATTCAAACTTGTCAAAACATACCTCTATCATTCTCCAGATGTGCGCTTGGTACAATATTTCGAAGTGATGTTTCTTCTTATTTCCACTTTCGTATTCGCGTAATAAATCGTACACTGTGTAATTGATCCAATCCTATGTCTTTATCTAGGTTATCTCCAAAAGTATGATTTTGAGATTGTGTTTGTCTGTATGTTTTACCACATGTGTTGGAGGCAAAGGCAGCTTCTTCTCTTCAAATTCGAGGGTTTTGTTATGTTCTCCCTTAGTAAAGACACAGTATTCGGCATAGCTTCAATCACCCGGGTCTATTGTGAAAGATTTGCCCGGATGATCTTCTTGACACTGTGAGCTAAATATGACTAGTTCGTTGTCCACATATTTGCCTGTACTTGATCTCCATCCTTTGTCTGAATCCTAAGCCTCAAACATCTTGACCAAGTTATCGCAACCGTTATCTTCTGTATAACTGTAAAAAATATCATATTCGATCAAAGTTGACTCATTCTCAATAGCAGTTGTTTCTTCTTCCGCTGCTTGAGTTTTTTTTTTATTGTCTTCTTGTATTTTTGACGTGCTTGACGCTTTTTAATTGTTTCGTCTCTGACTGGCCCAGATAATCATGTCTTTGATATTGTTACTCTTATTAAAGTCTGGACCCGTGATTTCTGCTAAACATTTTGCAAATTCTCTCTTAAATGAAGTTAAACATTCAGTTTTGGTTGTTTTTGCGAAATTTACAACATTGAAATTGTCGTGGTTTTGCTTTAGATACTCAACGTTATAACCCATTTATATGCAAGCAAGGTTTAAGCTTGCGCAAGTCAGTTGCGCAGCTCAGTATTTTGCATGCAACAGCTCAAAGTTGGAAGAAGAAATATGAAATGAGTAAGGATATTTTTAAAAGAAAAGAAGGAAGCGGTCAGCTCCAAGGTAGGCCACCAATCCTTGAAGAAGAGAACCAGAAGTATTTTCTTGATCTGGTAGATGATACTCCTTCTTTGGTCCTAGATCAAATGATGGAATGTCTCACTTGCCAAATTCGAGGGCTTGGAAATATCCAAAACTTCATTTTGCAATTTCGTTAAGAAAGAGTGCAAAATAAGCGCAAAACGTGCGTATTTCTATTTTGTAAATAGAAATAGTTTTGAGAAGCTAAAAAGCGGGAGACAAGAATGGGTTCAACGTTAGCTACAAACAGATATGGACTATTTAAGCAATTATGTTCTTATAGACGTATCAGGTTTTAATATAAACATGAATTGCTCTATAGCTTGGTCTACCAATGGCGAAGGTGCCATTGTGAAAAAGGTGTATTCCAAAATAAAATGAAGCTTTAAATGTAGTACAGAGTTTTCTTTTATTTGATTAAAAGGCGACATTCTATCAGATGATAGTTATTAATTATGAGTAATTCAACTCATTTAAATAATAAACAAATAATAGATATACCTTTGTACAAGAGGGCATATCTAATCTGAACAGAACACTGAAATCTGTTGCCAGTTTCAATGTAAGGCATTCTATAATACGAAAAGTAGCATGTTTTGACTCATTTTCACCGTAAATCAAGACAAGGAATAGTAATTTATCTAATGATGATGCAACAGTAGCAAATTCTGGCATTAGTAGAATGATCTTCGATTCACGTCTTCATTATACAGGTTAAGATAATTAACGAGTAATAAAGTAAAATTGATGTATGAATCTAAAGTGGTTGACTCCCTCACTTGTGTAATGCTTTGTGTTACCGAATGTAGTGAGTTTGTTAATACGGGTCCATGTACCTGGTGTGCGACTATCCACAGTATACTCAAATGCAAATAATTTGGTCAATTAGCCGTCTAGTCGGTTGGGGTTATTGCCTTCATTTACAAATCCAAATTAACCCTCAATCAGATGTTACTCTTGTTTTGCCGATCCACTAGTTAAATTAGGTCAAGTGCCTTGCTTTATTGTATAATTGAAGATTACCATACATATATGTATATATACACACGGAGAGGAAGAGAGAAAAAAAGAAATAATAATCAGCATGTTTGTTGTTGTACCTAGTACAGTCGTTTTACGTTTGTTGTGTCTCAGGGCAGAATAGTTTTGTTGAATAACAAACATAGGGAGCATCTTTACTGCTTTATCTGTTGCAGCTTGATGTTTTAACAGTATAGCAATGGTAATGTTGTAGAGCATCTAGAAACATTTTATTATTTGCAATGTGTTTAAATAATACAAAAACCGCCTGAGCCTGAGCAATAATCCTTTTTGTTTGGTACTATATAGAGACGAGTCGTCTCAATTTGAGTTAGTGAACTGAGCAATAATCCAAACACTACTGCCTATTTATAGTGACTGCAAGGCGATGCCATAATTTGCTTCTTTTCTTCTTGTTACATATTTCAGTTGTAATGATTATCGGCCATCATAATTAAAGCAAGGTAAACGCACAGGAAGGCAAGATATGAATGTCTTTCAGATCTTAAATACAATTGCGTAGGAATATGGACAAACAACGCAAGTCCAGCTTAACCAGTTTCAATTTTCAAACACCCGAGGACACAGTAAATGAAGAGGGAGTACTGTCAAAAATATTTGACAAAGTGTTCCAAGCCGTAGGAGGATATTCAGAACATGAGTACAATAGCCGCGACGACTCGATTCATCGCGAGCACCAAAAATTGCCAAACTCAATTAGCACAAACTCAAGTCTCAGCAAACATCTCACAACAGCATCGTCATCTACCACCATCTCGTCTTCCTCGACCACCGCTAACGTCAAGGAAGATTTTTCTACTGCTGATGCAGTTATACCAAGGTCCGCAAAATTTACTACCACTACCACTGCAACAACGACAACTATTGTCACTGTAGGCAATCAAAAGATTGAGCCAGCCTCGCCTATATTGACTGAACCTAGCAGCACAGCTGCCACAGTCCAGTTTATAGTACCAAGCAGCAACAAAAAAGCACAGGAGCAACATGACACATTAGAGTACTTGCTACAGTCGCCTTTAAATAAAAGGAGATCCATTGATAGCGACACTCAATCTGTTGCTACAAATTTCTCCATTAGCAACTCAAATTCACTGTCTAAAATACTGGCGAGATTGCGAGGGCAAAAGAGCGACAAAGAATTTTGGATGCCTGATGAGCAGTGCAAAGAATGTTATAAATGCCGCAAGCCATTCACATTGTTGAGAAGAAAGCACCATTGCCGTACATGTGGTACAGTATAGACTTGCTTCGAAATGTGCGTGTATGTGTATGCATTCGATTCACTCACACTTTCGGAAATAGGCCAGATCTTTTGCAACAGATGTGCATCGCATGTTATTTCAGGCAAATTGTTCAAACAAAAGGGACAAGTACGGGTATGCAACTTTTGTTATGCAGAGCAATTACTACAGCTTGGACATGAAAACTCATCAATGGAAGCAGCAGTAGCTATTCCTCCACCACCGCCTCCACCGCCACTTCCGCCTGTGACGCAGGGAGATTATCAAATGAATCAGCAAGACCAATCGCATGTAAAGCTACCAAAGGAACAGCAATCTATTATACCATCTCAAAAGCCCCCCTTGGCTGTACCTCAGATGCAGATTCCAACCACTGCATTAAAGCAAGCACGAAGCACATATGGTAACGACAATACCACGACGTTTGCATTGGAAATACCTGCACGTGGCAGTGGATCTTATATCGCTAATGCAGTTGCAGCATCATCACCCATTGAGAGGTCCTATTTTAATTCAGAGCATTTTTCAAGCGCAGTTGACTCGCCCACAATTCCAACCATCACAACTACCAATGCAACAGCAGCAGCAACGCCAACAGCAACAACACCAACAGACACAGGAGGTTTGAAACGTTTGTTTGACGCCGGTACATCGTTACTCAAATCATCAACATCACGACCACGATCAAATACGTCATCGTCCGCTCCACTAGAGGACACAAGATACCCACAGCAATCGTCAATGCAACCGCCTCAATCTCCATGGGGACCATTTTCGCCCTACCACCTGGACCGTGGGGGTGGTACAGTTTTAGCGGAATCGCAACTGAGTCCTTTCCCAGGTAATCATCATGCTACTGCATCCGACCTTTACCAGGATCAGTTGCACCATTATCCTCAATTCCACCATCACGGCAGTCATCATCATCATCATATTCATCATGCTCCCTATCCTCACAGCCATCTTCATCATTCTATATCAGCAGCATCCAACAGCACGCCTATTGCACCACCTTCTCCTTTGATCAGCAAGACCTCTCTGTTACATACTGCAACAAGACCAGACGCATTGTTAGCCACGCCATCCAGCAGCACAGCAACTACAGCAGCAATAGGAAGTGACGATGAATCTTATGACCAAAGGTTGCGTATCAAACGCACCGAAGAGCTGCGTGGTATGTCATCTGGCCGACCATCATTCAATTCGCTTCGACGACTAAGTTTGACTGGAAGCAGTAGCTCTGGTGGTGGTGGCGGCGGTGGCGGTGGTGGTGGCGGTGGGAACAGTAGTTGTGGTAACAATAACGGCGGTAATAAAAAACTGATGCGACATGGCAGCAGCAAAATTCGGATCAATACGATGAACTTGCCCAAATCTCACGGCGAAGAAGGATCTTCAGTAGCGTCGCCTTTTGTCTTTGACATAAACAACAATAACGAGTCGACTGCATCGATGTGGACAATGAATCGATTAAGACTGCCACCCAGACAACGGCGATTGTCTGGCCCGCCCCAATCTGTTGAACTAAGTCAAAGCGCTCGCACACACGCCCGCAAGATGCTTCGCCAATTAATGCAGGAAATTGCCTTGACTTGCACCGCCAAGGAGGAGTGGGAGGAGGTGATTATGAATATTTTGCTCAAAGTGACAAACAACGTTCAGCCCGATATTCGTGCAGGCGACGATATGGATGTTCGACACTATGTCAAAATTAAAAAAATACCAGGCGGATTACCAAGCGACAGTTTTTATGTGAAAGGCGTTATTTGCACGAAAAATGTAGCCCACAAACGCATGGCCAAGAACATAGCTCATCCAAGGATCCTCATCTTGATGTTTTCCCTGGATTACTCGCGCGTAGAAATGGAAAACCAGCTGCTCTCCATTGCTCCTGTCATTTCTCAGGAAAGGGAGCATGTTCGGAAACTGGTGGGGCGCATTGTAGCATTGAAGCCTTCGTTATTGCTGGTCAAGTCCACCGTGTCAAGGCTAGCTCTCGAGTTTTTACTGGCTGCCAACATTCCGGTGGTGCACAATGTAAAGCCCAGTGTTCTTGAAGCCATTGCACGATGCACGCAGGCAAGTATTGTTACTTCTGTCGATAAGCTGCAGAATGGATTGTCCTTTGGTCGCTGTGGCTCGTTTGAAATTCGCACCGTCATGCACGAATGGCTGCCTAACCGAAGAAAAACATTCTTGATCTTTGACGATTGTGCTCCCGAATTAGGCGGAACCATTGTACTGCGCGGTGAAAAATTGGAGACTTTGAGGATTATCAAACGGCTGATTGATTTCATGGTATTTGCGGTCAACAACCTGAAATTGGAAACATCATTGCTGCTGGATTCATTTGCAAAGAATCGCGGCGCTTGTTCTGGTGCCGACGAGAATGACAATAGAAATCGATCGCCTTTGATATCAATCGCTGCTACGTGCAGTATGGCCTCGATGGATGATGATGACGGACTGACGGTGAATGCCCACTATATTTGCGATTTACTGAAACTCTATCAGAATACAGTTTTGTCTGTCTCGCAGTTTGTTTCTTTTCCGCCTCCTTATCTACTGTTGCTATTGAAAGACACTGAAGACAAGCTTGCTCAGATGCATCAAAAGAGACGCAAATCTGTATCTGGTTCTTCTATCCTTACCAATGCAACCACTGCCAAAGACATTCCTCTATCTGCATCGCCCACAAGGTCAACATTTGAAAAGCAGCAATTGGATACCTGCGATGATGAGTATGATCTAGTTGCCAAGAATCATCAAATATCTCGTGCTTGGGACGCCTACATTGGCGAGAATCCTGAATCCATCTCTCCGTTCTATCATCAAAACATCGTTGTTCTATATTCCAGTGTGTGTACAGTCACCACGGTTCCCTGCCAAGGGCCTGAAATCCGCATCTTTGGGTTTTATAGGTATCCATCTGACAAATCTTTGGGCCAGTATGTGATCGATCTGTGCAACGATGCACGCCAGCCTTGCTCTTCCTTCATGTGTGATCATCCCATGTTGCAGCATTATCGATCCTACGCCCACGGAAACGCTCGAGTCAATGTGATGATCGAGCCATTCCCTTGTCCCTTGCCCGGCATGTCCGATAAACTGCTAATGTGGAGTTACTGCAAAGAATGCAACAAACATACTCCTGTATTACCCATGTCTGAGAACACCTGGAATTATTCTTTTGGCAAATTTTTAGAGATCTTTTTGTACCAGCAAGGGGTGCACTGTCGCGCTGATATATGTCCTCATGACATGAATCGCAACCACGTTCGTTATTTTGGATACAACGATCTGACAGTGCGTTTTCAATACGATGCTATTGATTTACTGGAGGTGTCAGCGCCGCCCATGAAACTATTCATTCAGAGCCAAGTACAGATGGATATCAAGGAGGCCGAGCTAAAGTCTCTACGAGCAAAAGTGAACAAGTTTTACCAGTCCATCACCGAGCGCAACAAAGCTTTTCCATTTGATCTAGTGGATCCTCGAAAACTAGAATCATGCAAAGCAGAGCTGCAGGACATGTCTTTGGAAGCTCAGGGCGAAAAGAAGGATGCGCTGCAATTAGTTCAAAACGTGTATGCCACATCCGACCCGATAGACACACTTACAATTAACACTGTTCGTCGCAACTTGTTCCAGGTAGTAGCTCATTGGGATGCTGTCTATGCTGATTTCGTTCAGTACTACTTGCAGCCGGAACGTGAGCTGAAGAAACTCACCGCTACGCAATTTCGAAAGATGTTTCCTATAGACGACGCGCGGGCGATTCAAAATATGGATAGCGAACGTACAAAGCGAGCTACTGAAGTGACAGATCTGCCTTTGCTAGGTATTGGCCTTGATGGGGAGGATGATGATACTTTGATTGGACATATACTTAGGCGCAACAGCAGCAGCGGCAATATCAGCAAGACGCCCATTTTGTTTAATAGAGTGATGATGCCTGTTTTGTCCTTTTCACCTTTGTCAGCATCAGCAGGGCTGTCGGCAACAGATGCTTCTAGCACAGCTGGTGAAAGCGATGTGGAAACTAAAAATCGAACGTCAAGCGTGGATCCAGACCATAAAAACTCATTCTTGCAGCCTGATCTTCGACGTCGACTGTCTCTAGAGCTCATGCACGAATTGAACGAAAAGTTCAAGTCTAGTGAAGATTACCATCAACGCCCTGCTGGAATGCTTTCATTGAATCGCATGTCGTCCAATAAATACTTGCGAGTAAAGAGCCCTGGTGGATTGTCTGCTACGTTTACTCCCTCACGGATTCCTATACCTCGACAGCTGCGACATCAACAACAAGAATCACCAGACATTGTAGGGTCGCCCACGTATGAAAACTTTCAACGCTTCAACAATCCCAGTAGCTTTGATGCTAATCACTTGAACTCTCAATATTTACAGCATCGTCAACGCAACAGCAGTAAAAGCAACAAGGGAAAGCAGGCCATGGATAAAAAGAGTAGAAACAACCCAAGTGCATTGATGCCCAATAGACACCGGCACCATAGGCATTATTCCATCGGCCACAGCCAACACCTTCCAACCAAGCCAGGCCAATGCAATGCTGATGATGACAGCGCAGGGACAGAACTGTCTTTTCTCCAACGCAGTGCAACTGCAAGAGCCTCCACAAACAGCACTGCGGATCGTCGATTCAGATCTCGTTTGCCTAGGAAAAAGACATACATCCAAGTATATACTCAGGCCAATGACCTTGTTAAGGAGGACATTGAGGATGAATTTAGTGGAGGTAGCACTGCACATTACAAAACGCCAGCTGCAGCTGCGTCGTCAAGTTTCAGTCCTAGTAACAGACAGGGCCATCGGCAGCAACAGGAATTCTTTATCGGTAGACGAAGAAACACGTATGCGCCTATTCGATTCTATCAAGACAGCGGTGTGGATGCAGATAACGATGACGACGACATGTCGGATGATAGCATTAGCAGCAGCTCATCCGAATCCAATATGCCTGGTATCGACTACTTTTCAACATTGGCACCCTATGCGTCCGAAGTTGTAAAAAATGGCTTACCAGAAGGCGCACCGATAGAGCAGCTAGAGCAGTCTCCGCTACAAGAGTCTCCTCGACCAATGTCAGGTAACATTGGTTCACGGTATTCATCTCGTAAATCCTTCTTTCCATTTAGCGATGGTCAAATGGACATGTCTTCTGGGATTTCAGGTGATGACGACGACACGAATCGAGATTTGCCCAGTGCATCCGAACTACTCAAGATACAGCAGCCTTCTGCCGAAGACACTGTGTTGAGCAGTTTACACAATTTGCATCCTGACATGTTGCTTGAGAGTGTCACAACAGCAGCGGTGGCGGCGGCAGCAGCAGCAGAAGCTGGAACGGAAGGCACGTTTGGAAAACCACCGACCGAGAATTTGGATGAATTGAGACATTCTGTTGAAAAGATTTCATTTATGAAGACGTTAACCAACTTTTTGACAGACAGTGGTGTTGGAAATTTGCTACCTTTAGACACGCCTTTGTAAGTGTGGATAATGAAGAATGGGTATAGAAATGGACATGTGTGCACTGTACTAAATGCTTTTTTTTTTAAAAAAAATACAGACAGTCAACCGAATACTTATTCCCTGATTCGTATGTAGTTGTGCGCGAAGATGAACCCAGCACCATCATTGCATACACATTAAGTTCAGAAGATTATATTGAGAAAATGCACGATATCCAAGATTGCAGTAGTGGCGATCAGGGATCCAATGAAGGCACGATAAAGCCAGGGAATGTCTCTGTTAACGCACCGTCTGAAGCAACTACTTTGGACAACACTCTAAATAACCCAGCGCCTACAGCAGACGACATTCAAGAAACCCTGCTCCGAGAGTCAGGCACTCACATGAGATACAATTTCTCGACGGGATCTACCAAGTTCTTTTGCAAGATATTTTTTTCAGAGCAGTTTGATGCTTTGCGTCGCAATTGCGGATGTGATGAGAGCTACATCATGTCTTTAGCGAGCTGCATCAAATGGGATTCTTCGGGTGGAAAGTCAGGATCTGCGTTTCTCAAAACCAAAGATGATCGCTTGCTAATGAAACAAATGTCGAAATACGAACTGGATGCTTTTCTTGGATTCGCTCCCGCTTATTTCCAGTACATGTCAGAGGCTTTCTTTAGTGAATTGCCCACAGTACTGGCAAAGATTTTCGGATTTTATAGTATTGGATACAAGAACTCTGCAACTGGTAAATCGATGAGGATGGATGTGCTTGTCATGGAGAATCTGTTCTATCAACGGAACGTAAAAAAAGTAAGTTGTGTGGCGGTGAGGCTGTGATGTCGTTGTTAACTTGTGCCTAGATTTTCGACTTGAAGGGATCGATGAGGAATCGACATGTGCAATCTACAGGGAAGCAAGATGAGGTGTTGTTAGATGAAAACCTCGTCGAACGTAAGTGATCGTGTGCAGCACATACTTGCAAAGTGATTTTATTCAATTCCTTCAACCATTAGTAATATATCAATCACCGCTGTTTATTCGAGCACATTCAAAAGAGATATTGAGAAGCTCGCTGCATAACGATACTTTGTTCCTGTCAAACAGAAACGTGATGGATTACTCGCTACTTGTGGGCATAGACGAAGAAAGGCAGGAGCTGGTAGTGGGAATTGTGGGTAAGTTGAACATGCTCCATGTAATACGGCACTGCATTAATCGCTGGTTATGATAGATTTTATTCGAACATTCACCTGGGACAAGAAACTGGAAAGCTGGGTAAAGGAATCAGGCATATTAGGAGGGGGCGGAAAGGGCCCTACGATTGTATCCCCTCGCCAATACAGAATCCGATTCAGAGAGGCCATGGAGCGATACTTTTTGATGGTGCCTGATTTTTGGGCGCTAACGAGACAGAGTCGGACAACATATTCAGCTCTGCATAACCAACCCTCCAATTCTGAATCGGAAGAAGAGTAATATTACCAAGTATTTACTTAATAAAATTTGTACCATATTGTAAATGTACTGTAGAATATGGGTAATCTGTATATCCTCGGGCTTCATGTGCGTTAAAAGTTCCATAATCGATAGGACTTAGCAGGTAATTATTAATGATTCTATGTGCAAGATCGGGATTGGATATGAACAGTCTTCCAAGCGTAATCATATCTGCCGTCCTCTCTGCATCTTCAATTGCGTGTTCCAGACAAAGTAATGTTGAGAAACCACTGGAAATCTTCCAAATAGACCTATAAACAGCAGCATCGTCTATATCAATGTCCTCGAATGTTCTAATCTGCATAAAATGCACATGAGCCATTAGCGGTCAATTTTGCTGCGCATGAGATGGAAGATAACTGCAGATTTTGACCAGGAACTCCTCTGAGGCGCTATGAAACGCACCTTCTTCTGGCAAGACTCTGATGCCTGTTCTTTTGACTCCAATAGCTTCTACAGCACCCTTTTCCAGCCGTTGATTTGATCCTCACTGTAAATACCTGGTCCTTGCGGATATTCGCGGGCTGTGGGACTGACTGACTGCAGTACATATAGTCAAGATTAGACCTTCTGCTGTGGCTCGCTAGCTGTAGTAAATTACCTGTAGATCTGTTCGTACACCATGCTCTTCGCTAGCACGAAGCCTAATTCAGAAAACCAAAATACCCAATGCTTTAGCTCAATGCCTCCAACATTGATTGGGGATGCAATTGCACTGTTTATGGAATCTTTAATCAATGACATTTCTTAACATTAATTGGGAGGAAGAATAGTGAAAGAAAAAGAGTAGTGGTTGTTCGCTTTTACAAACTAAATCAGTAAAAAACAAGACGCAGAGGATCAAGAGTCATCAGCTACGTACATATATATATATATAAAGAAAAAAAGACATAGGTTTTTATTGGTTTATAAGATAAAAGCGAATTTAGAATCATAGTAAAGTTCGAGATAGTTGTGCGAACCCAAAAGTGGAGCATATAAATGAAGGAAAGGAAGGGGGGGGGTGCATAATATATCCATAAGTGTTCTACTCTTTAGTTGTAAACATCAGTACTCATCTCTTCCATTTGTTCTTCTGTCCCACCAAAGTTCATTTCAATGACAAGAGCTCCTAATTCAATGCTCAAACTCTTCAAAGACTTACATATAATAAGAATGGATGGCAAGCTGAGGACAGTTTGTGTGATATCTGCTCCCGAGATTTTTTCGCTGTGAGATGGAGTCCCTGGTATCAGAACATGATACTGGGTTTTTTGGTTGGACATGCACATTGTCAAGAGAACACTCTGAAATTCGGCGATGCTGATATAACTTTGTATCATTTCAAGCCTTTCTTTTATTGGCCCAGATGTATAATTACCAAATATTGAGTTGTTTGTGATTATAGAGAGCTTTTCGAGGCCTAAGTGAGATAGTCCTACAAGAAAGCTTCGGTTGTGGAAGCCAAAGAAGCAGGTGTTGAGAGTCAGCTCCTTCAGATTTGGAGCGAGAAAACCCAGTGTTGGCAAAACTCCTGCATCAAGTATAGCACCGCACATTTCTAAGCTAGTTAATCGGTCTAAAACCGAGATGTTGAGCTGCCAAGATGGAAGTTGAATAGAAGTGTCGGTAAACTTCAAACTTTCAATTTCTGGGACCACCTCGAGAAGTTCGAAAAACCTTACCGCCTCTTCTTCTTGATTCGTATCAAAGCAGCCTAGAAAATTAATGTCTAAGCGGTTAACTGAGTCAACTAGTCGTATAATTTCTCTGAAGATTGATTGTGGTACATTTTGGTCGATGTTGATATTGAATTCTGTGCTTTCATCGCTGACAGCCTTGTTTACATCAAATAACACCCCGGAACCAGGTTCGTAAGGATTTTGCTGAATCTTTAATTGATTCGTCTTACTCTTCATCGCTGGTAGCAAACCATTGAATTCTTGCATATCTTGCATTTGCCACATGAATAATTCAACCAAGTTTACATCCTTGACTGCATCCAAAATGCGATTAGCAGAGCCATTATTTAGTGATGAAAAAGGCCCAATGACTGTTTTAGAGATTTGAGGATACTTGTGCATAACATATTCTACTATATGAGGTTCGTCTACTTCGCCTAGTTCAAATGTATGAAGAGTATGGAATTGGGGTATATTTTCCAAGAGCCATCGTTTAAATGCAGCTTTTCCAATTGGTTGATTGGCAGTTCCAACCAATTCAAACTGTAGAATCTGTAGAGAGCAGCATTTTCCAAGGATTCGCTCCAGTTCAACAAAGTAATCAGGCATGGCATGAAAGTTTAATGTGAGTTGAGTCAATTTGCTGAATTCATTCAGTCTTTTGAGGACAGGGTTTGCGGGCATTTCGTTTGATATTTCTAGTTTTTGCAGGGATTCCTTAAAATAAAGCATAGCACTATAATACCGATGGTCTACTTCAGTCAATAATTCCGGTAAAGCTTCAAGCTTGTTGCATTTCTTGGGTGAGCGTTCAACAATAGTCATAAAATGATCAAATAGGTTTTGGCACATTCTGATATCCAATGTTCTAACGTTCGGATTCATTGCTAGATCCAGCAATTCCCTCAATAGTGGCAATCCCAAGGTATCAGTTTTGGCTATACGTATTGACTTGATGCGCTGAACTTGGTCCGATTTTCTTGTTAAAAAGAGATTAAAGCTGGATATAGCGTCATGAGTCGAAAATTCTACGTCTTTTTCAAGGACTACTTCAGCAACAAGATGCTCCCATTGCGAGCAAACTAATCGACAATTGACTAGTTCGCTTGTTGATTTTAGTTGATTGAATATTACAATCCACAATTCCAAAGGTAAACTGCACCATGGAGAAGTTTCCATTTTTGTAATATAAAAGAATCTTTCTGAATTTTTTTTTTCTGGCTAATTTATATACGATCAAGCATATTTATGCAATGAAACCAGCTTGAAACTGGATTTGATCATCTCACCTTTGATTACTGCGTAAAATACCATCTCCTACATTGATATTGGATATGGTGATCAATAACTTTCACAATGAGCTCATCTCGTGGTATCAAGTAACCACAAGTGTCAAACAGTTTTCGGCTCAATCTCAGATTTGTATAGACAATGCCGCCATTGACTTCCGAGTTTCTTCTTCATTTGTATAAAAATGATCATCCGTGCGCTGCATCTTATAAAAAGTTAGGAGACAAAATAATTCACCCGCATGAAATATACATATGGCATCGAAAGCATATGAAAATGATACCATCGCCACTTGCACATGACGAAGCGTTCGCAATGAAC
This sequence comes from Parasitella parasitica, assembly GCA_025201805.1. Classification (NCBI taxonomy): domain Eukaryota; kingdom Fungi; phylum Mucoromycota; class Mucoromycetes; order Mucorales; family Mucoraceae; genus Parasitella; species Parasitella parasitica. The sequence continues at coordinate 153,448 of MU619308.1, forward strand.
AAAATTTATTAAGTGCTAGAAACAGTGTATTCTAAATTTGTAAATCATTAGTAAAATCTAAAAGCACAAAGATAGTTTGCTACGCAATTGGGGACATAGTATCTAGCTTTTTCTTTGGGATGAAAAAGAGAGAAACTATAAATTCATACAGATACTGTCAGGTTGAGAGCTGCTACAAGAGCATGTTCTCATGGTGTATGCGGGTAGTATTGTGTACTGGCATAGTTTCTGTTTGATGCATTATCCGTTCAGGAGTTGAATGTAGGTTTATTTATACCTAACATGGCATATCGTAGCGCGGGTACATTATATGGAGAGCATAAATTTGCATGGAAGTAATATTTTAACGCTGCCGCACAACGTTTTTTTCTATAAATGTGATATATAATACTTCCAAGCATCCCAAATTCAATTTTGACTTGTATCACATGGGAGACATCATACAATTTGTATTTGTAGACAATAAATGGAACGGTTGGTAACTTTTTTTGTGCGCTTGTGGTATCTGTTCAAATCATAAGATTAAATACGCCAACCGTAGTTATCCTGTCAAAAAATCGTAGTTATAAGGAAATATATACTGTACTCCAGGAATAAGCGACCATTAAAGAGAAAAAACGAGGGGAAAATGGGACAAATAAAACTTAAATCGATTGCAGACGAAACTATGCTCAACACAGCGTGAAGGTGAGGTTAGTTTCCACTATGATTTTTGTTTCATAAGTACCAAATGATGTAAAAACAGCATAAATAATAAATCACAGGTTGCAAACAAATCATCACTGTTCCCCGCAATTGTCTGTTTTGCATTTCGTCAGAGTCTGCTTCATCAAGATATTGCGAGTGTCGAGTATTCAACTAAAAATATGTTGTTTGGCATTAATTGCCTTTAAAGCTGCTACAAGCAATGGATGAAAGGTCTTTAAACCACCATCTGCTAACCGAAAGCTAAATTACCTCAATCTGATTAGTTAAACGCTGAGCTGCTATAACATGAGGAGTTGTAAAAGTAACTCGAATATCTGTAAATAGTAAACGCTCTTTACTTTGTCAATGTACAAAACCAAGTAGTTTAATGTAAGAATTGTATGTTCTATAAAGTCGCTGAATTTTAGTTCGCTTGGGGGAGGGTATCCCTCCCCTAAACCACCTTTCTCCTGCTGGAGGATTCTCCCCCTTTAGAAAAATTATGCATCATGGCGAAAAATATTGACTGGAATGTCCATGGCGGTGATCAGTTTTTTCATATTATTAAAACTTACACCAGTATTGTACAAGTCTTTCGATTTACGTATATTGAGTGTGAAGGTTAAACAAAAAGTAAAAAAGAAAAAGTATGCCAAAAAAGGGTGTATTTGTTACTGTACCTGATGCAATGGAACGGTATAGCTAACAGCGCATAGCTGGAAAATTACTGTGCTTCCGCCCACTTTTTTGACCAAAAATTTGAGACTAATATTGAGTTGATAGAACAGAGTGTACAGCTTAAAATATCGCCTTTTTTAGCTTGAGCATATCCAATTTTGAGAAATTCAAGCTTTTTCGCCCGAATTCCAACATTATTTACTCTGTTTAGAGAGCTTTTATTTTAAATAAAAATTCGTTATAATTTATTTCATGCTTTGTTTCATACGCACATATTTTACTGAAGCGTTTACGTATTTTAAAAAATGAGATGTGCTAGCTTAACACCGACATCTTCAAAGCCAACAAACTGGGAATTGAATTGAAAAAACCAACCAAAGCATTTGTTAACTCCAATCCTCCTTGTTTTTATGTGTTTTGCTTTATTCTTGAGTACCTTCTTCAGTAGTGCATTTTGGAAAACTATTAATTGAGTGTTGAATAAATTTTTGGAAATGCTCAACAGGAACATCTTCGCTACCCTCATTAACTCTGGAAGTGAGAGTTTCAACATCACTAGGCTTGCCTCTTTTGACTTGTCCTTTGAAACTTTTCAAAATATTTCGACAGGATTCAGCTCAAGCGAGTTAGGCGGTAAATATACAGATATATATCCTCTTTCTTTGATGATAGGGTCAATAAATCCCGGGGTATGGATGGGAGCATTGTCCATTACAATATGGAAGCCTTTCAGGCTGGGAAATTCATCCATGACATCCAATGCATCACTGATAAACTGTATGTAATGTCCAGCTGTAGTGCCTTTGGGAATAGCTGAGGCTGCATCTCCAAGGACTTTACGTTTTGTAGCGCCAACAACTTTTTTTTTTTTTGACATTTCCTAATTCTTTCATATTTACATTTACTACACCAAATGCTGAAATAGCACCGATAACTGTATGAGAAACTCCCCTCACAGAGGGTGACTCAATGACTGCCTCAGTATCATGTTTCGAATAAGCCCTTGAACAACGCATATTAATGTCAAAACCTGCCTCATCAATAAAGACACAGTTTTGCATAAAAAGCACGGGGCTCCAAAGTTGTTTTGCTATTTCTAGAATTAGGATGGCGAAGAACAACTTTTATGCTCGGGTTGCAATCTTCTCTAAGGAACTCAGCAACTCTACTCTTCTTAACTTTTAAGCCTTCGAAGCTTCTCGTTAATTCTTCCACTGCGACTTGGATAACTGCAGATGGGTTTTCGTCAAATAAGGAGGTGATATCTTTCTTCTAGCTCTCGTTTAGCTTATTTGTATGACATTTGGAAGTGCGGTTTGTTTTTTCAAGAGGGGTGTTGTGCTTTGGATCTTTTTTGTAAACTGCTTTCTATTTTCGAGCAGTTTTATAATTAACATTGGCCAGTTTCGCAGCTTCTACTGGTTGCTTAAATTTCTCCTGAATAAAAAAGAAATATCGCAATCGATCTTCGGTTGTGTAAACATTGAAATTTTATAACCTTTCCTTTTTTTTGTGGTTGCTTCTTAATATCGTGTCTTGCGGTTCTTCCTCGACTATTATTTTTTTATTTTCGATATATTTATGCAGGTTTGTCAAGCTTGCCAGTCTGAATGACGGGTTTACAATAAAAGCAGCTGCTTCATTGCCAGATTTGTCTACTATTCCGTCTCTACAGTCTTCGTGAAAGAAATTCATTTGAAAAATTTAATAAGAGTTGAAAAGCTGATCAACTTAGTATTAAAATTCGATCAATTTATTTACATAGAATTGGTTGAATTACTTTCAAAGATCTGGTCAAATTAATCTCTAAATTTTTGGGGAATTTAGTCGAACACAAATGTCCAAAATAATTTAAAAAAAGGGCAGAGTTTTCAAAAGTTCGGTTAATTCGGAGTGGAAGCACAGTAAGGCCCAAATGTCACGCACAGTCAATTCATGCCATTCGAGTTCGCATGAGATACAATTTTGAGATCTTGTTGTAAAATACATTCGCTATAACGATCTGCATTCCACTTCTTAAATTGACATAGACTACATTTGTGCCAAGTTAAAAAGATGTACAATACAGATTTATACTATATAAGATATAGGCTAGAGATGGCACCATTAGGATGGATGACGCTATAGACCTATGCTAATATCTCGATATGACCCTAGACATGTGCTAGATTTATGCTTCAGATACGCAGTTTCCAAATACGCACTACAAGACTTATACTTATATCCATGATCTGTCTACAGATACATTATGCACTAAAGACTTGTACAATATCTGTAATTCTATAGATATGCTCATGACATGCTATAGACATGCTACATGTACGAATATATGCTAAGATGAATACCAAGTGATATATACACTTTAACATTTACTATTAACATAGACTAAATAAGGCTATACTAGAGATGATATACGCTCATGGATCGATATCAATAATCTTCGTATGGAAGATTGATCAGAGTACGTCGGGTGAAGACTATATCTACTCACTCAGATAGATCTATAAGTTTTCTTTAGTCTGCTGAGATGTCGGTTAGCACAAATTTAAGATGCTAATTAATCAGAATCATTGTGCACGTTAAATTACGAAAATAGAACATTCATCCATAGCTTGAGTATATGAAGGTTCATCTACCTGGGAAGTAAATGAACTGGAGCTTTATACACCTGTCGATTTGATATTACAACCTATATCTTTATCAATTTGACATTTATTGTTTTTTATTTTATTTTTTTCAGTGAATCTATATAACATTGTGTATTGTTTCCACACTTATCAATAAATGCCGCGTGAAGGAAAACACTCCTGATCAAAGTGCTTTTCCTTACACAATAAACATTTAGAATGAATAGTATGGCAGCAGCTCGTCAATCAATGAGTTTTTCCCACCGTTCTAGATAAAGATATCTTTCACACAATAACTAAAACATGACGATAGCCATCCTCACACGGCCAACTAATGTTAGGCAAATCTCTATTGATAGTAAAAGCAATATAGCATGCTTTGCTTCTGTTTAAAATCTAAATTAAACAACGACAAGTTAACGCATTGACTCTCGGATCAATGCTGATATGTGCAAGTAGCTGTTGTGTAGATTTTTGGTTACACATCTTTATATAGGAATCGATCGATCTTACTGCAGGTTGCATATGCTTTGCCTAAGTCAACATTGTAGATGATAAACAGCCTTTTTCTCTCGTAAACTTAACTTTAAATTATTTCACATACATTTCTCTTTAGCGTATATTGATTTATATTACAGAGAAAACTAGTTCTTTTATACAAATTTAATATATTATTGAAGAGTATCGTTTTGTTTTTACAGTCGGCAAACATACTATCTGACAACTTATAATATTATACATAATAGATACATTCTTGTATAGTAACTACTACTCGTACATATCAATGCTCCATTCATCAAAACTGATAAACGACAATTTTTTAGATCCTATGGAAATACTAGCATGTTTTTCTCTAGATAAAACCTCGGTATATTTTTATAATAAAGAACCTCAAACTTGACTATAATTGTAATGTTACAACGCTTTTATTTTTATAATTTTTTATTTTCGTAAATCTTTCAAATTTACTGCAGACATGTGTTGGGTTTATATTTTTGAAGCATTTTTAGACGATTAGCTGTTGCATCAATGTTTTATAATCTATATGCTGTTCTAGCTCTGTTGAAAAACAGTAGTATTTGCAAAGAGGTAATGAGTATTTTGTTATATTATGACCAAAAACCAGGCCGTTCGAAATGATTTTAGTGTTTATCGCAACAGTAACTTGCCAATACATCAAAAATTGAAAAAGCAAGACTATTTATTTGGAATATGAAAAGGTGCTTTTGAAGTGTAATAATGTATATTGTTTGCTGCAGAATTTAAAGGCTGAAAAAAAAATTTTTAGCAAACATATGCAATGTTATATACGTATTATTTTTGAAGGTATTAGTTCATAAAAAGTAGGGATGTGCACAAGTTGCAATGGCAACATATTCTGAGCATGAATTTACTACAGTGATTATACAGTCGACGAAACTAAGTTGGGCCAGTAAGAAAAAATTTGGGTCATTTTAAAATTGAATTTGGACGTCGCAATGAAAGTGAGACAGCAACATGAAATTGGGACGCCAGTATGAAAATGGAACAGCAATAAGTAGAAGAGGACATATTAATTTTTGGACCAATCAAACTTTTTTTTTTTTTCAATAGGCCAACTTATTACCCGTAAATAAGGGGTGTCTTGCTGTTATGCAAGACATAGTATATTGCTTAAGCTATTTTTGTGCAAACGATAATAATGATATTAGTCTATGAAATAATCAAATCCATATTAATATCATGATAGCATATCTCCTGAAACTCTTCCGGCCGGTTGTTGTTGTTGGCGGCCATATACAAGAAGATTGAGCGTACATTGAGACTTGCCATATAATCTCTGTTCCATCGAGTGTGACATGTGTTGCAGCTGAGAACTGGATGGATATTAAAATTGGCATTGTCTCGTTCATTAGTAGTACTTCGTAGGTGGCATCTGGGGCATATTTGACTTGTCAGTTACTCGTCTCAATCATAACCACGTACTTTCTTGAATTTGGTCGGTTCCGTCTGATCGACTTGACGTAATTTAGCAAGGCTTTTCTGAACACTTTTGTTGGAGAGGGTACATTCCCACGATGTCCATCGAAGAGAGCAGAGCCAAACGCCACCACTGTAGGTCTTTCAGCCTCACCAGCATTGTCTCTAGGGGCTAGCGGTTTCCCCATTTGTTGATTTGCTTGCTGTATATCAGGATTGTCTTCTTGATATTTTCTGCTACCTGTAAACAAACGCTTGCACATTTCGGTCAATGCCTTTTGCTTATTCCTATAGCTGTGGTATTTGAGTTTTT